>PDHQ01000677.1:0-11665 GCA_003339415.1 Ophiocordyceps camponoti-saundersi (nom. inval.)
TATTAATATTTTTATAATAATTATAAAAAAATAGGTAAAATTATAAAGAAAGTAATTTTAAGCTATAATAAGATCTATCTATTTTTTAAAATTATTTTATATTATTATATAATTTATTAACGTTTTTTTCTTTTTAATATTTTTTAAAAATATATTTTAAAAAAGTATTATCTTTAACCTTTTATTAAAAAAGAAGTAAAATAGCTAAAAATATAAAAAAAGTACTATTTAGAAGCGCTTTTAATAAGGTTTTTTTTAAAAATATAAAAAAAAAATTCACGCTAGTGACTAATTTTTTAGTCTTTAGTTAGTTACTGACTAACTAAAGACTAAAAGTGACTAACTAAAATTAGTCACTATAAGGACTTTAGTTAGTCAGGACTTTTTTTAGTCCCTAAAAATAAGGACTTTAGTTAGTCAGTCCGGACTGACTAAAAAAAGACTAAAAAGTCACTGACTAATTTTAAACCCTAGCTAAATATAATAAAGAGCCTATTTCCCTTTAATATTATAATATTATTTCTTTATTAAGCTATATAATAGCTTTCTTTAATTTATTTTTAAGCTTCGAAGGTATATCTAAGAAGCTTATATATTCTTTATTTAATTCTTTAAGCTTATTTCTAGTATATTTTTCTTAGGTTATTTTTAGCGTATTATTTTGCCTATTAAAAATAATATATATATTTAAAAAGTCTTATAGATAGCTTAAATCTTATACTTTTAAGTCTTTATTTAATTTTTATAATATATTTATTATAATATTATTACTCTTAGCAGCTACTAATATATTATTAATATATATTGCTAAAGCTATTTTTAGCTTTTTATTTATAAATACCCCTTTTTCTAATAAAAGAGGATAAAATCCCTGTTTCTTTAGCGTAGTAGCTAAATAATTATATTATAGTTTAGGACTTTATTTTAAGCTATATAACGCTTTTCTTAATTTTAAAACTAAATTATTAGTTTTAATTAGGTCTTTATAATTCGAAGGAAGCTTTATATTATTTTTATTATAATAATCCTTTATTATAAATTCCTCGAATTTAGCAGGCAATTTTATATAGATTTTAGTATCTATTTTAGCGTAAATAAAAGCATTCTTTATATTATATTACTTTACTATTAAATTATTTTATAAAGCTATTAATAATAATAACCTTATACTTTTAAGTTAGGTAGTAGTAGAAAACGTTTTTAAGTAGTTTAAGCTATATACCTAATTAAAGCCTTATATTATAAAGCGGGCTTTATATTTAGTTATATTATTATTATTATCCCTTTTAAGCTTGTAAACCTAACGGCCCCCTAAAGGATTTCTATCTTTAGGTATTATTTTAATTTCCTAAGTTTCTTATTTAATTAATTTATCTATTTTAGATTATATAGCTTTTTTCTAATCTAATTTATTATTATTATTTAAAGCCTGTTTAGTTATTTTAGGCTCTATAGGATCTAGATTTTCTAGCGTATATAAAATAGCTATAATATTCTTTTCTTTTAGAATACTATTTATTTTAAGGTAAGATTCGTAGTCTTTTAATTCTTCTATAAGCTTTTTAGGTATTCTTACTTCTATAGAAAGTAAATCCTTTAATTTATTATTATTATTATTATTTTTACTACTATTATATTCTTATAATAATTGTTTATTAGCTAATTCTGCTATTTCCTTCTCTTTTTCTATTATAAGGGATCGAGTTATAGAAGGAATAATATTAAAATCTAGCTATATATTATTTTCTTCTTCTTTATTATTATTATCCCTTTATATAAAGTTATTTTCTAAAATAACTATATCTTATAATATAATCATAGTTTTTTTATTAAAATCCTAGATCTTATAAGCATTATCTAAGTAGCTTATAATAATTCCTTTATTAGCCTAAAGGTTTAATTTAGTACTAGGATTCTTATTTTTATAATAAATAATACTATTAAATATTTTAATCTTATCTAATTCTTCGATAGATAAAGTAGTATTATTTTTTAATTTATAGGGAGTCTTATAGCTTAATTTACTATATAGAGACCTATTATATAAATAAGTAGTAGTAATAATAGCTTCCCCTTATAGATAATAGGGCAGGTTAGCTATATATAAAATAGCACGTACTTTATCTAGTAGTATTCTATTTATTCTTTCTATTTTACTATTAAGCTCCTTAGTATTAGGCGGGCTAGTATTAAAAATAATACCTTATTTTATATAATAGTCCTTTATATTATATATAAATTCCTTAGTATTATCTATAAAGACTTACTTTATTTTAATATTATTATTATTATTTTCAACCCTTATTTTATAATTAATAAATTCTTATAAAGCACTATCTTTTATTTTTATAAGTGCTATATTTAAGAATCTAGTATAAGAGTCTAAAAACGTAATAAAATACGTATATTTATTATAAGTAGGAATTTTAATAAGACCCTAAATATCTATACTTATTTTTTCTAAGTATATATACTACGTAGTGGAAGCTTTCTTATTAATCTTATTAGTTAATTTAGCTTATATATATTCTTTATATTATTTTACTTATTTAATACTATTATAATTAAATTTAATAGTATTATCTTTACTTTTTAAGAATCTAATAAGAATTCTATAATTAATATACCTTAGTCTTTTATATTATAGAAATAAATCTATTTCTTTACTAGTATTTAATATATATTCTTTATTATTTATATTCCTTTTAAGCTTATTATGCTTATACTTAGTAATTAAGTAAGGTAAATAATAAAGATTATTAAATCTATAGCTTTTAGCTATCTCTTTATTATTTATAAATAATTATACTATTTCTATATAAATTAAAGCACTTGTTTTATTAAAGTAAGATTATAATAGTATATTAATACCTAATTCAGGTATATAAAATACGTTACTTAATTTATAATACTATTTATTATTTTTAAATTAGAACATAACGTCTCTAGCTCCCTTTACTACTATAGTATTTACTTTTCCCTATTATACCTTTCTACTAATAAGCTTATAATTAATTAATAATTTTTTATTAAATATTATATATTTTATTACACCTATATCGTAAAGGAAATACGTTATATTTTTATTATTACTATAAGTATTAGAGGTAGAAAAAACAGAATTTTATATCTTTCGCAATCTATTACTATTAATATTTAAATTTATAGATCCTATAATATTATTATTAGTTATATTATTAATAAAAGGAAGAAAGGTATTATTTACCTATATAGGGACATCGATAAATTCGACTTCTTTGTTAGAATCAGATTGTTCCCTTTATTCTTCTTTAACTTCTTCTTCTTCTTTTTCGATCCCTTCTTTATCCGAATTTAATTTAGTTATTTAATTGTTTTTCGTAAAAAGAACTGTTTTCTTAGTCGTTTTTCAAGCCGGTTTATAATAAGGATTTTTTATTTTCTTTAGAATAGGACTAACAGGGGAATTCATAATAGCTGTGATTTTTTCCTTTATTTTCCTCTCTTTCTAAGCTTTTAATAAAGCCTTTATTTGCTATGTTTTTCTCTTCTCTTCCGAAAAGGCATCCTTTTGTTCCTACTAATCAGGGGCTTTATAGGGGTATAAGTACTAGTATAAATCTGCTTTATACCTTTTATTTTTATAATTCGGGTAAAAAATAATTTCTTTCTTCTACTTATAAGGCTTCTTACCTTTATAAAAGGTATTTAAAACCTTCTTAGAAGTAGCCGAAGAAGCGTTTCTTTTCTCTTCGTTAATAAGGGAAGAAAAAAGGGTTTCGAGGGTATACGCCTTTTCATTATTTCGTAAAGCTTGTATAATATTTATTATAAAGCCTTAATATTCGTTTCGTAAGCTTATAAGCGTTAAGCTTATTATAACGATTTCGGGTATTTTAATATCCTTAGAAAGAAGCTCTTCGTAGCTTAATTTTATCTTATTAAGATAAACTTTTATATTACCTTCTATATAATACGTATTAAATAAATCCCCTATAAGAAGGAAATTCGATATAAAGGAAGAGGGATTATAGAAGTTTTTTAACCTATCTTAAGTAACTTTAGTATTTTTAATATACTTTATTTACGTTAAGGGACCGTTATCGATAAATAGCCTTATAAGGGCTAAAGCGTCTTTAGTTTTAACGTTGCCTTCTTACTATATAGCAAGTTAAAGTTTCTTGCGAACGAGGGCACTTTCTATATATAGAGCTTACGCAGGATAATTCTTTAAGCCCTAAAGCTTCGAAAAATTATACCGAACCTTAGAAGATATATTTCTTAGCTAAGGTATAGCTTATCTATTCGTAGGTATTTTTATTATTTTTTCTGAATTTTTTATAGCCTTTTTAAAGTAAGAGGAATTGCTACTATATAAGTGCAGGACAGAAGTCGGACAGCACTTTCGATCGGTTTAAGGTCGGGAAGATAATTAATTATCTAGTAATAGAGATTTAAATAATAGGATTATTAGATATAGAAGCGCGTTTAAATCAGATTAGAATAATAGTAGTTTTATAATAATAAGTTAATAATAGAATTATTTAGAAGGTAGGGAAGAGAGTAAGTAATTAAATTACTATCTACTAAGTAGTAGGAAAACCTCTTCTCTAAATATTTAATTTCTTATAAACGCAGTAACCTTTCCGGTTAAGGAGAGGGTTATTCTATATACTAGAAGATAATGTATTTAGGAGTGTTTTCGGGAGTCTAGAAAGTATTATAGTTAGTTTAATATTCGGCTTTCCGTGTTACCTATTTCCGTAAAGTCTAGAAACGCCGACCGTAACAGATACGTATAAGGTCTTAAAGGTTTATATTATTCTTAGCCTTAGAGGGCCGGAGCCTTTTATATAAAGGTAATAATATATTATACTAGTGCTTTTAAGGTATAAAATAATAACCTTAATTATTTATTTATATAATAAATATAATAAAATACTAGATTTTCTATATTATATTATAAAGTAGTTATTATATTTTTATATTAGTTATTTATACCTTTATTATTTATTATAAAGAATAAAAATTATTATAAGCACTTATAGGAGACTAATTATAGTTATTAATAATAAGGCTTTTAACTTTTAAGATTAAGTCCGATATAAAGGATCTTAGCTAGTTTTTAACTTAATATATTAAAACGCGTTTAATATAGCTTCCTACTCTAATAAATTTATACGGAAGGCTTAGTAATATAGTAATATAAAAAGTATATAATTTAAGAAAAAGCTCTCTAATCCTTAAGTTATAATAAGCAAAGCTTAATTTCTTATTATAAGTTACTAAAAGGTAGTTATTAGTATAGTAAGTAAGTTTATTATAATAATAGCACTTATAACCCTTTTTGCCTAAAATTATATTAATATTTAATTTATTATTAAATTTATTAGTCCCTTATATTATAATATTAGTAATAATAAGGGGTTTACCTTATTAAGTCTTATAAGCTAAGGTATTTTAATTCTTAACTTTATTAGCTAAGCTATAGATATTATCTTATATATTAGCTAAATTAATAAAGAGGGAACTTATCTATTTAGCTAAATTATCTATAGTTATACTTTTTAAGTTACTTTACTATCCCTTAATAACGGTCTTTAAGTAAGTTTTCTTATAAATCCTTTTAGGGGTTATTAGTTACTTTTCTTCTAGAAAGAACTTTATAGCTTTTTCCTAGCCTTATCGAAGCTTTTAATTATAAAAAGCTATAGTAAGCTAGTAACGCGAATCTTTAAGATAAGGCTTAAGATAGCTTTAAATATTTTTTATAAGCTAGCTATAAGGTATAGCTATAATATTTTTATAAGTTAAATTATTCCTTCTAAGAAGCCTAACTTAAACCTTTTTTAGTAAGATATTAAAAACGTTACTTAATTCCGTAATAATAAGTTTATAATTAATCTTATATTTTTTATAGTAAAGATAGTTATAAGTTTAAATTTAATTAGTAACTTATTCTATAATCTTTAGTTTCTTTATATTATAATTCCTAATTTTTTTATCTAAAGTGCCTTTTTAGGCCGAGTTTAATATATTATAATATTTAATTATAGTATTCTTAGCTATTTCCTAAAGCTAGTCTTTAGTTAGGATTTTTATATTTATTCCTTCCTTATCGTTAATATAATCTTTAAGCTATTTAACTATTATAGCGTTTTTAATATTTATATTTTTTATTTCTTTTTTAAAGCGGTTAAGGAACTTAGTTATATTCTAGCTAGTAAATTTCGTAATAAGTTATAAGGCTAGCTAGATATTAATAACTTAAGTTTTCTTAGCTATCTTATTTTTAGGAGTCGTTATTTTATTTTTTATACTATTAAGGCTAACTAAATAGGTACGATTAAGTAATTAAGTTAAATTTTTAGAAAAAAAAAGTATATAAATCTTAGGGGGGTAAGGTAATTAGTCTTATAATAAAATAGTATTTTATAATAATATAGCTATTTTAAAAAGAGAGGGGATAAAAATAATACTTTTTAGATAATAATATAAGATATAAGCTTAAAAGCAGATAAGGAATAGGAGTATTAAGATACTAAAATAGAAAAGCTTATAAAGGATAAAAATAAGCTAAAAAAGTATATATAAAATTAAACCGCTTAAAAGAACCGTTTATAAGCTACTAATATTATATTATAATAATAATTAACTATTAATTAAATAGTTATAGTTATTTAATATTTTAAATCTCTTTTCTAAAAAGGTAATATTTTTAAAAATAAGCTAGTAAAGTAAGATTATAGTTTTTATTTATAGTTTAAACTTAATTTAGCTATTATTTTTCTTATCTAATATAAAAGTATTCTACGGACTTCGCGGGCAGGGCCAAGCCCTTATAGTAAGGAAACTGCTTAGCGGCGACGTTACGGTAGTATTCCGGGACACCGTCTACAAGCTCCGGTCCGATCTAAGGTAGCTCCGTGCCGCTTTCGGAGAAGAAGCACGCCTAACTAGCGGAGGTTATACTCTTATCGTAAAGGGGGTACTAGCGCGGGCCTTATAGCGGGGCGGTAAGGAAGCCTTTTAGAAAAAGATTAAATCTTCGAATAAGGTTTTAATAATATAATTATACGCGAAAAGATACTATTTAGGAACTTAGCGGAGTTCCCTTATAATTATTATTAATAATATAATAAATATAAACCGGATCTATAATAAGAGTATAATAATATAAGCGGAGATCTTTAATATAAAACTTTATAAGCTAAAAGTTTAATTTTAGTAATATTTTAAGTATTACTAGCTTAGATATATCGCTAAATACTATATAGTAAAGCTATAATATAGCTAATACTCCGCCTTTTTATATATAGAGGGCGAGTTAGCTTATTTTATAGCTTACGGAAAAAGACCGCACTATTACCCTTTTTATTAGGGGACTTACCTTAAGTAAAGTTAACTTTACCTTAAGATAAGAGTAGCGTAGGATTAGGCGAAGGATACTTATATTTCCTAACCTTAGAGATTTATAAATTAGAACTCCGTATATACCGCCCCTCCTCCCCCTCTAGCGCTAACTAAAGTTTAATAATAGCTAAGGCGGAAACGCTAAAGAGCGAATATAGTAACTCCGCCTCCGACCCCCTCTCCGAACTTATCTATAGCTCCGCTATAATAGTTAAGCTACCTTTTAAGATTAGCTATTATAGGGTTTATTATAAGCTAATAAAACTTTTATATATTCCTTAATTATATTAATAAAGCTTTAATTAAATAGATTATTTAGGATACTATAATTAAGTACGGAGATTCGGTTTATAGTAATAATAATATTTAGGAAGATAAGTAGCTATATAAACTCTATACCGGACCTGGATTATATATACTCTTACTACCGCGGACTCCGCTTCGGAGGAAATATCGGCTTCCTAGTTATTTATTATTACTAGACTTATTTAAGGCGTAGAGTGCTAGGTGCGGACTTAGTCTAGCCCTAAACTAAGGTAACGCTTAAGGGGAGGGTTTTACTCCGAGTTCTCCGGTTTTTCCTACTCTTAAAATATATATAAAATAGTTTTAAGCTATATAAGGTATACTAGCGTATAAATATTATTATTATTATAATATAAAAGTATTACCTTATAAGCGGTTTTTATACTAATTAATTATATTAAATATTCTTTATTTTTTTACTAACCCCTGCTTTAGTTATAACTTTATAAATAACTAGCTTATATTTAAGAATAAAGCCCCTTTTACTAGTGCTAAGAATATAACTTATTTTTTAACCTTTTAATTAGTTTATTATAATTTATAAGGGGTAGCTATTATCTTAATATTACCTCTTTTAGTTATTAAGCTTAATAGATTACGCTTTAGAAACTAATTTTAGTAAGGGAAGAAAGATACCCTAAGTAAGTATAATAGATACTTAAGGAGTATAACTTCTTAGGTAACTAAAGTTTTTAACTAATATAAAGAGGGATCTTTAGCTATAAGGGGAGGCGCTAAATATAATTCTTTATAAAGAAAGTAATAGGAAGTTAATTTCCTATATAAAGATAAAAGTAGTAAGGGAGAAAAACTTAGGGACTATTTAATTAATAGTTAAAAACTTTAAAATAAGTATTTAAATTAGTAATTTAGGGTATAAAAGTATAAGGTTTAAAATAAAGTTATAATTTTATTTAGTAAAGTTTTTACTATAAGTCCTCTTTATAACTTAATTTATAATATATAACTTTTATAAAAGCTATAAAAATAAGCTTAAGGGCTAATTCTTACTTAATTCCTTCCTTTTTACGAGGAAACTAAACTATACTATATACTTAGTAATAGCCCCTTATCTTATTATTATTACCCTTAATAGTTTTAAAGCGTTAAAGTATCTAAGAACTAAAAGAACTTAAAGGACTATTTAATTATAACTTATATAAACTCCTAATAACTTACTATCCTAGTTTAGCGTTATTTTTCTTTAAGGTGTGTTTTTTACCGCCGCTAAAGGAGGCTATAAGCTATTATAAATAAGGTTATTACTAGCCTTAAGTCTAAAATTTAACTAGAACGTAATTAATTAATAAAGATAGTTAAAGGTTTACTTTTAAAGCTAAGTAACTTACGGCTCCTATTATTATTTAGCTCTTCTTTTATATAATTAATAAAAGTATAATATATAGTATATTATATATATATAAAATAAACGCTCGCTTTCCTTTATATCTTAAACTTATATAATTATTAAGCTAGCCGCTTTCTCTAGATATTAGGGATTTATTTATATTTATAAAGGAATCCTTACTTAAAGTAACGTAGCTTTTTTAAAGCGGCCTATACTAGCTATTTTAAGGTATATTAATAGTAAAGTCCTTAAGTATAATTAACTTATACTAGCTATTAGATTATAATATAAGAAACTAAATATTTAGCTATAAAACCTAATAGTAGCGGCTATATATATAAGATTAGCTAGTTTATAATATTACTATATTATAAAAACTAAATTATCTTTATTTACTTTAAGCTTATTAGTTTCTTATTTACTTATAAGTTTTTACTTAATAAATAACTATATTAATATAAGAGGTAATAATATTTACTAGCTTTAGCTTATATATCTAAAATATTAACTCCCTTATTAAAGCTTTAATACCTTACTTTAAATTCCTTAAATATTTACTTATCTAAGATATTCCTTTTTAGCTCCTATTTAATAATATTATTAAACTATTTAAAGAAGAAAATATACTTTTCTTACTAAGCTAGTAAGGATTTTACTTAATAGATATTAATATCGTTATTTACGCTATTTTACTAACTAAGGTTTTTTAAGCTACTTTCCTTAAATATACTAGCTCTCTCTTTTAAAATTATAAATATATAACTATTAACTTTCGGCATTTTTATAATTTCTTATTAAGTAGTATACGCCCTATACGAGGCGGCTTATATAAATTATAGCTAGAATATTATTATATTATTATTTTAGATATATTTAAGTACCGCGTTAGAAAGGGGCTACTTCTTATAGCTTAATAGTTTAATTACCTTATTATTTATAATTAAAATAATATTACTATTATTTTTTTATATCTAAGCATAGCGTAATTAAAGTTTTAGGGGCTAGTAGTAATTTATAACTAAGTTACGCTACTTAAAAGCTAGGGCTATAGCTTTATAATACTTACGCGCTAATATATACTTATTATTATTATAATTTATTTAATTTTCTATATAATTTCTTTTTTATATAATATAATAATTACTATACTTACTATTAGTAATTTAAAATATCTATAATTATCTTTACTTATTCTCGCTAGTATTATAAAAATAAGATATTATAAGAGCTTTATTAGTATTTTAAGATTTTATAATATTAGCTTTATTTAGTTAAAGTAAGATAAAAGGAATAGAAGCTTACCTTTAATTATTTATCGATAAAATATACTAATTACTATTTTCGCTTAACTTTCTATAATTATAATTAAAATTACTAGATTTTATTTTAATTATTTAAGTAAACGCTAATTTATTAATCTTTTTATAGCTTAAGGCGTTATTATAATATAAGGTAATAGCGCTTAGTTAGCTATATTAGATATTAAAACTATAAATAAATTTATATTTATTTAAGGAAGCTATACTTAAGCTAAGCTTTAGTGCGGGAAAAATAAAGTTAGCGTTAAATATTAAATAAGTTTAATAAAAGGTATTTATATCTTAACTTTATTAAATATCTTAATTTTCGGATATAGGTAATTTTATTTAAACTATAATTATTATAGCTAGTAATATATTAATAAGAATACTAAAAGATAAAGCTAGTAGTAATAATATTCTTATAGTAGCTAACTATTTTATTTAATCGATAATAGATATACTACGAAGGCGGGCGTTTTTAGCTATTTTAGTAAATATAGATTTTTAAAAATTAATAGTTTTTAGAGAAACTATTAGCTTATTTATTCGCTAAAATACTATTTTAAGATTACTAACTTTTACGCTATTTACTAGAAATAAACGCTATAATTATAATAATTAATAAAAGCGAATTATCTAAATAAAACTTACTAATCTTAATATTATATTAGTTATTATTATTATTAATTATATTAAATTCTTTATTAGAAAAAATTAATATTATTTCGTTTATTATTTATACTTAGGGTTTAAAATTAGTTAGTCTTTAGTTAGTTAGGACTAACTAAAAAAAGTCCGGACTAAAAGTACGTACCTTTTAGTCAGTCTTTAGTTAGTCAGCTTAAGGACTTTAGTTAGTCTTTAAATATAAGGACTAACTAACTAAAAACTAAAAACTAAAAGGACTAAGCTTTTAGTTAGCTTACGTAAGCTAATTTAATCTAAAAAAAATACTAATAAATAGCGCGATAAAAATAATATATAGAAATTAAGTTATTTTTTTAATTAGACTATTATTAAGCGAGGAAAAAATTCTTTAATCTTATATATTAAAAAGAGAAATAAAATCTAATAATAATAATAGTAATAACTAATAACTTAATAGATAATAGTAAAATAAATAATAAAGTTATAAAATAGCTTTATAAAAGCTTAAATATAAGTTAAATATACTTACTTATTAAAAATCTTTAGCTTTATAAAATTATTAATATATAAAGAGTTAATATTAATAAAAAATTATATTATTAGCTAGAAAAACTTATATAATAATAAGTAAAAAAAACTAGCTATAATAGAAGACTTATAAGCTTTAATC
>PDHQ01000678.1:0-11636 GCA_003339415.1 Ophiocordyceps camponoti-saundersi (nom. inval.)
TAAATAGAATAAGATAAAGCTATTCTATTCGCTAGTATATTTATAATATAAAGCTTTTACGGTATTCTATAGCTTTCTAGCTAGCTTATATAATTAGATAGTTTTTTAGAGAAGGAAAACTATAAAAGGAAGGCTTCCTTCCCTCGAAGGGTCTTTCCTTTCCTTCTTCTCTAAGCTTTTAATCTAAACAATTTGCACCTTAAAAGCCTACTCTCTATAACCTTCCCCTACCTTATAAGATATTCCTATTTAGGAAGTTCTTACTTATTTATACTTTATAAATTTCCTATTCTAGCTACTTACTGCCTAGTTAAAATAAGTAAAGCCCCTTACCTTCTTATTACCCCTTATCTCTCTTTATCTTTAAAAGCTTAGATTAAGGGCTACGGGTAAGATTAGGTAATTATAGGTACGATCCGTAGCATAACCTAAGTACTATACTATATCTTATATTACTCTTAAAATATAGTATTTTTAAAGCTAGGAGAAAGATATTCTAAGAGGTTTAACTATAATTAGTAAAGGCCCGAAGCCCCTTTAATAGGTAATTACTATATTTTTACTAATAACCTAAGCTATTACGGCGTATTAGGTTAACCTTAGATATTAAAACCTCTTAGAACGGAACCTTTACTAAGGTTTAATTAATAAACTCTATAATATACTTATAAATAATATTAGGAATATTTATTCTAATATTATTAGTTTAAGAATTAATAAGTTTATATAAAGTAATATATATAATATTAATAATATTAATATTATAGCTTATAAGCTTTAATTACTTATTATAATAAATAGAGATAATATTAAACTTAGTAAGATAGTTCGTAATATATTTATAGTATTAGTTATAATAGCCGGCCTTAGTAAATTAGCTATTAAGAAAAGATTAATTAACCCTATATTTCTAGAAGAAATATTTAAAAATAACTCCGATTTAGAGGTAACTTTTTATTATAAAATACCTAAAATACCTAACTAGCTAGGACTATTAAGTACTAAGAAAACTATACTATCTAATAGAAAGAAAAAGGTAAAAGGCCTAGCTAAAGTTTAGGCTAGAGATAGCTTAGGTAATATTAATTAGATTAAATTAGTAAAGAGATTTATTATACCTATTAATTTAATAGATTTTTAGTAAGTAAGTCTAAAAGGGGCTAAGTAATTTAAGCATTTCTCGTTACGTAAAAGATAAACTTCTATTAAGATAAAAGCTAAAAGAAAAGATAAGAGTAAGGCTAAGGCGGTATATATTAATAGCGATAAAGTTAATTTTACTAAGTAAGATATAAATACTTACTTAATTAAAAAAACTAGTAATTATAAGACTTTTAGAGTTTTATATATTATCTTATTCTAAGTTAATAGTAAAAGTAAGTCCCTAAAGCTAGCAAATAAGAATATAATAGTAAACTAAGGGTTTTAGGTAAGTTTTATTAATTATAACTTTACTAATTATAATAAGATCCCTATTATAAACTTAAAAGATATTAAGTTTAGTAAGCTAGCTATAAAAGTTATAAATAGATTATATATTCCTATTTATAATTTTACTATCTTAAATATAAATATTTCTAAGGTAATTAGAGAAGTTTAAGCGATTATTAAGCTTAAAAATAATAATATAGTTAATAATTTACCCCTCTTATTAGGAATATCTTAGCTTTTTAATATAGATATTATTATCTATATTAGGAAAGGTACTTTAATAATTAGCGACTATAATTAAAATAAGACGCTAGTTATTTTATAAGGGCTTATAATAGCTATATTACCTTAGTAGAAGCTAGTTTTAGCGCCGAACGCCCTACCTATCTTAAGAAAATTTATTAAGCTTCCTAAATTAATATCGGAGAATATAAATAGCGATAATAAGAATAACTCTAAAACCTCTTTTAAGGACCTAACTTCTAAAAGTAATAATAATAACTAAGTTAAATTATTAAACTAAGTTATTAGCGCCGACCTAAGTAAATTATAAAATTATAGCTAACTAGAAATATTATTATTAATTTAAACTTTATATATTTTATTATAAACCCGATTATTTTATTTATAAGCTATACTTTTAGATTAATAAAGTAAGCTATATATATATAAACTTAAATAAACTTTTATATAAATTATACTTTTACTTTTTACTATTATCCCCTTATCGATTCTAATCTTCTTTCCTTAACTATAGCTATTATAGAGACTATACTTAATAGCCCCTAATAATTACGGAGTAATTTAGTTACTAAGCTTATAACTAAATAACGCTTAAGTAAATAATATTAGCTTAAGCTATAAGTAAATAAGCTATTAGCGTTACTATTCCTAATATAAAGGAGAGTTTAGCGACGAGAAATTAATAATTCTATTATTAAATATTTAGTTATAATATAATTTAACGCTTATAATATTACGCTTAGATTTTTAGTCTTAGATTACTTAAAAAAGGAGATTATATATATATTTTATACTTATCGTAATCTTAAGGGTTAGGATATATACGATATATTACCTATAAACTTATTTTTATATTATTTAAAAATTATACTAGGAACTAAATTATATATTATAGTAAAAAGAAAAGATAGAGCGCTTTAGAATAATATTAGATAAATAAAATTATTCGTAAGAATATTAACTTAAGAATTTATAAATATATAGTAGCGGCTAATAGTAAGTTAAGCTAATAGTCGGCGGAACTTATTATAGTAGTTAAGGATAAGTTTAACTTATAAGCTAAAATATAATTAATAATTAACTATTATAATATTAACGAAGACTTACTAAATACTATTATCTTATTATTATTAAAGCTTTATAATAGATTTTTAAATCTAAGAATAAGTTTATTTAATATATTTAACTTAAAGTATAGCTACTAAGCTATACCTATTATATCTAAACTACGCTATATTTTAGCGTTTTAAATCCTTAGCTTTTCCTAATTATAGCTTATAAGGCTTTTTTAGGGAACCTAATCCGTAGCTTATAGCTTTACTAAAATAATAAAGCTAGTATTTAGGGCTATACTTAAACTTTTGCCCGAACTATCTCTATTAGTAGTTTTTACTAAAAGCTATTATATCGCGCCTCTTAATAACTATATAAATAATATCTTCTTAAAATATATTATATTTAAAGAATAATAAGCGTTTATTAGAAACTATTTTTTACCTAAATTATTATAAGCTTTATTTTAGTTAAGTTTTAAAAAGGTTTTCCTTAATATAATAGAAATCTTAGTAATAAGATAAATATATTATATAAGAGGACGGATTATAATTAAGCTTAGGAGGCTTTAGAAAATTTAAGAATAGCTAGTACTAACGAATTAAAAGTAAGTTAGGGTATTTCTTAAAGTAATTAGACCTTACTAGAGATAGATAGTTAATTACGTAGAGTTTTCCTAACTATTAACGTAGCTTATTAGAAATATTCCCTTCTTATAAGGGCTATTTAAAGCTTTATTTTTTACGATTTTTAAATCTCTCGCTAAAGTAATAATAGCTATTTATAAGCCTTAACTTAATAAGCTAGTACTTATATATATAGATATTTTAAAATTCGGAGTAAGTTACGTTATCTTATAGTAATAAAGAGATAGCCTAGTGCCGATTTTATATAACTCTTTTCTCTTTACGAAGATATAGCGTAATTATAAAATATATAAGCGGGAATTTTATATTTTAGTTAAATTCTACTATTATTACTAATATCTATTTTATATAGTAAATAAATTAACTATTTTTATAGACTATTTCCTTATTATATAATTCCTAACTTCTAAGGGCTATAAAAATATCTACGCTTAATAAGTAACTAAGCTACGGCTACTAAATATTAAGATTGCCTATATTAAGAGTTTGCAAAACTAGGCTACGGATAGTTTATTTAAGATAATCTTCCTATCTAACGAATACTAAGCTATAGATATTATAAATTAGGGAATAGTTAATATTAATACCGGATTATAAAAATAGAAAGATAGCTTATAAGGCTATAAGGCGCTCCTTAAATACCTAATAAGTATACCCCTTAAGAAATTACTTACTAATAAAATAGGCACCCTTTTATTATAACTAACTACGCTTTAATAGAATACCTTATTAGCTTTATAAACTTAGGAAAAATAAAATAATAAGATTTAAGTAAACTTCTAAATAACTATAGCACTTATAAAAGAGATAGATAGGATATCGAAGCTATTAAACTATTATATAAACTACTATTACGTAAATATAGTTAATTAGCTATAATATAATAAAATTCCTAATAAACTTAATTATATTTTAGTAAATTATATTAAATAATAAGCGGTATTTTTTAAATAGTTAATATAAACGAATACCTTACTATAAAGGGAGTTATTTAACTAAGTAATAAAGATACTTTCTCTAATATAAGATTTTATAAGTACTCTATTAAGCTTATAATTTAAGTAGCTACTTTAAGCTAAATACTACGCGTTAATAACTTTATATATATATTTTCTAGCCTAATATAGCTTAGGATATTATATTTTATATAGTAAGTTATAAAAAATATATTTTATATTCTAACTAAAAGCTAAAAGCGCTAAATTAGCTAATTTATATTTTAGCACCTTTTTAGGTCCTTATTATAAATTATATAGGACTATTCCTAATAGCTATAAATAGGATTAAATTTATATTAATATTAGTTAACTATTTCTCTTATTTTATATAGCTTATAGCTTACTAAATAATAGGAGCCTCGGAGACTATTATTAGGCTAAGGAATTAGCTAAACTTTATTATAATTATACTTATAGCTATCTACTTTAACCTAAGTTCCGCTTTCTTATTAAGGGAAATTTTAGCTTTCTTAATAGTAAAAGATATATTTTAAGTAATAGCGCTATCTAAATTATATTATAGCGTAAGCTTAGTTAAGGTAATAAATAAGATTTTTTAATAACTTTTAAAAAGATTATAGCCTCCTAAGAATACTTAGTTTAAATATTTACTAATAGTTATATAATAACTTAACTATAAGGTTATTAGGACCTTAAGCTACTATAATAAATTAGCTATAAGTACTTATATACTTATCCGATTACTAAGTAAACTACTTAGTAAAATCCGCGATAAATTCTTATATAAGTAGAAAATATTACTTATATTAGTAAGCTAATTAAATAAAGTATAAATTACTAATATTCGAATATTTAAATATTTTATATATATACTTAATAAAAGTATTTTAATTACTTAAGCGGATTTCCTATTTAGGAAATCTTATACGATATATACTTAGTAATACCTTAATATCTTATAAGTATTAGGTACTTATATTATTAAGCTTTAAAGTATATAAAAAAGTATTAAGACTTTAAAGCTACTTCTCTTAATACTTAATAAAAATATATAGCTTTAATAAGCTTAGCCGAGCTTAGCCGAGACTAGCCGAACTACCCTATACCTAATCGGACTTACCGGAGATATCGGAGATAAGCGGACTTAACAATAAGTATAGCGATCGGGAAGTTATATAGCGATCGAAAAAGAGATAAGCTTTTAAGCTTTTATTCGCTATAAAGAAGCGGGGTAAAAGCGGGGTAAAAGCGGGGTAGATAAGAATATAGAATCTTACTCGCTAAAAGAAGCGGGGTAAAAGTAGGTCTTAGTTTCTAGAAGTTTCTACTAGCTTCTATAAAATTAATAAGCGAAGGAAGGAAAAGGTTTATATAAGGAAGCTTTCCCTCCCTCTCTTTCCTTTCCTTTTCTTCTTCCTTCCTTAAGCTTTTAATTCTAGAAAAGGTTTTAAGTCTTAAGAAACGTCTTACCTTAATTTTTAAAATTAGTAATTAATAATTATCTTTTTATTTATATTATATAATCTTTCTTTTATTAATAAGCGTAAGAAGTAATACTTTTAATATTTCTTATTTTTTATTAATAATAAAAGCTTCCTATCGCCTTAAAAGAGTCTAAAGCGAAAATACCCTTTTTACTAACTTTAGTACTAACCTCGTATAATAAGGCTTAGCTAGAATTAAGGGCTTTACTTAGTAATAAGGAAGAGGAAGGAAATTAAACCTTTTATCTTTTTATTACTTATTTACTTATCTTATCTTAGATAAGAAGATAAAAGATAGAAAAGGTAAGGTCCGTAATACGTTAAAAGCTTCCGCTTTCTCTTTTTACCTAATAGAGAAGCGTAAAAGGTAAGTCTTATCCTTTCCTTTAGTTTACTAACTTTAGTATTTAAACTTCGAAAAATAAGAAAGTAAATCGACTTATAAAAACTACGATTAAAAAATTAAAAAAAGATATTTTTCGAAACGGAAATAGCGACTAAAATAAACTTAAAAAGCGCTTCTAAACGAACCTCTTTTTACTTAAAAAAGCTCGAAGAAAAACTAATTAACTTAAACGAAAGCGAAAAGCTAATTTTAAGAAGAAAAGAAACGCCCTTTTTAAAGAAAAAAGAGAATCGACTTATAATAAAAAAAAAAGCGACTTTTATAAAGAAACGAATTAAAATTTTAAAAAGAAAAATACGCTATATTACGAGTTAATCTAACTAAAACGGCTATATTATATTATATAATATTCGAATTTAAAAAAAAATACTTAAACTTTAAAAAAAGAAATCTTAAAGAAATATTTACTTAAAGAAATATATATAAAGCGAATTTAAAAAAGAACTTTATAAATAATACTTTATAAAATCGAATCTTATTAAAGATAAATTTAATTAAATCGAAACTTTAGAAAAAAATTCTCCTCTTTTTATATAAAGAAAGATATTTTTATATAAAGGAAAAATACCGAAAGAATTTTAATAGCTATATACGCCTTAGCTACTTAAAGAAAGAAACGATTCCTTATAGCTATATACGTCTTAGCTATCTAAAAAAATTATAATAAAAGTTATTAATAGCTATTTTACTTAGCTATTAAAGAAAAGATAATATTATTTTATAATAACTATTATATTTTAGGTATTATTTAAAAAAAAGGGATACTTATATAATAGAAAAACGCTATTCGAAAAGGAAATTATTTAAACTTAAAATAGCTTTTTAGAATAAGCTTAACTATAAGCTTAGTTTTATATAAATCGAATTAATCGAAGCTATTAAAATAAGCTTAAACTAATATTTTTATAAATTAAAGAAAGCTATTTAAATACGCTTAAAATACTATATTATTCGAAACGATAAATATAAATTAAAAATAGAAAGCTACTTAAGATATAAGTAAGAATTCTTTACGAAATATACTATTTTTTAATATTAAAAGAAATAAAAGAAAATAAATAGAATAAACGCCTTTCTAAACGCTTAAGGATAAGAGAAATAAATTAATATAAATCGAGCGAAATAAATTAATATAAATTAAGGAAAATAAATTTATATTAATTAAGTAAATCGAAATAATATAAAATAAATTAAAAAGAATATAAGTTTTAATAAGTAAAAGAAAGAAAAGAAAAGAAGATAATAAGCTATTAGAAACTATATATCTTTATATACTTTAAAAACTTTTATAAAAGTTAAGAAAAATAAGTTATAAAAAAAATTCCTAAAAGAAAGAAAGAGAAACTTAAGAAAAAAAAAATCTTTAAAGAAAAATAAGTTAAAATTAACTTAAGCTATCTTACTTAGCTATAAGCTAAGGAAGATAAGTAAAGCTTAGTTACCTTTTAACTTAAGAAAGATAAGAAAGATAACTTAAGGAATTATTTTATAACTTAAGGAAAGAAGAATAACTTAAGCTTATCCCTTTTTACTAAATAAAGTAAAGGAAAGAAAGAAAGAAAATAAAGCTTAATTATTAGCCTTCCTACTTTTTATAATAAGAAGAAAATACCTTATTATAAAAGGAAATTTTAAGCTACTTACTATTCTAAACGAGTAATTAGAAAGTAAGCTTACGCTTTAAGAAACTTAGTAAAATCCTTTTCCTTACTTTATCCTTTAAGGTAATTAAGAATAATAAGAGGAAATAACTTATATTCGGAGCCTTTAACTAGATACTCTTAATATTAAGTTATCTTAAACTAAAAAGTAAGTTTAAGAAGGTTTATTTATTATAAGAAAGAAAATACTATTAGGACTCTTTAACTAGAAGCTCTTATTAGTACGATTAAGCTTATATTTAAAAATAACGCTACTTAAACTTTAAATTTAAAGTTAAAAGAAAGAAAAAACTTTATTCTAAGAAGAAAGAAAAAGAAAACTTATTTTACTATAAGGAAGATTAGTTCTTATTATACTTAATTATAAGTTAAGATAATAGCTTATAAACTATCTCTCTTAAAAAGTTTATAAGAAATACTTTTAAAAAATAACTTTAAAGAAAAGTAAAAGTAAAATAAAAAAAAAGAAGCTTTAGAATAAAGAAAAAAGACTTAGAAAAAGAGAATTCTAAGTAAGAAGAAAATTAAGCTTTAGTAAAAAAGAATAAGCTATAAAATAGCTATCTTTTAAGCTTAAAGAAAAAACTATTAAGTATAAGGATTTATACTTAAAAGAAGAAAGAATTATTAAGTATAAGGATTTATACTTAAGGAAAGAATTATTAAGTATAAAAATTTATACTTAAAGGAAGAAAATTAACTTATAAAGTAATATATACTAAATCGAAACTTTACGCTTATTAGAAGCTAAAAATAGTATATATTTTAAAAGAAGAAAAATATTACTTCGAAGAAAAAAGAAATAAAAGCTAAAGTTAATAGAACCTTACTTATTCGAAATCGAAACCCTTAAATAAACGCTTTTAAGGAAGAATAATAAGGAAGTTACTACTTATTATTATAGTTCGGAAACTAGTAATTATATTATTATAATAAATTTATTTTATTATATAGAAAGAAAGATACTTAAGATAAAAATTTATTTATTAACTTTTAGTAAACGTTTATTATATTAGAACGAATTAATCGAAACCGATTACTTTAATAAAATTTTAGTCTATATACGAAGAAACGATATTCGAAATAAATTTTAAATAGCCGAAGAAACGCTTAGTAAAAATACTTCTTAAAAATATAACTAAACGAAGAAAAAATAGGATACCGCGCGCTTATAACCTTAAGCTTATACTTAAAGTTATAGATATAGTTAAAAAGCGATTTTTTTAACTAAGCCTATTAGGAATAGTATTAGTAAATACTAGTAAAAACCTTCGAATAGAGATTTAGAAAAAAAAGAAGAGAATAATTCTATTATTTTTCCTTACTATAATATATAAGTAAGAAATTAAGCTTAAAGAATTAATTCTTAAAAGAAAAAAGAAGAAGAAAAAAACCCTTCTAATTATTATAATTAAAAGAAAGAATACTTTATTATAATAAGGATTTTAAATCTACTAATACTAATCTACTTTAAGTAAGTAAAAAAAAGTTATCTAGATTAAAAAAACCTTAGTTATTATAAGAGCCCCGTATAACTCTATAACCGACTAAATTACTCTTAATTATTAATATTAAATTAATAAATTAAGTAAAAAGTTAAAAAGGAAATAATATAAGAAAAATATTAAAAATTTAACTTATAAAAACGGAAAATTAACTTAAGAATAATAAGGAAGAAAACCTTATTATTAAGGATTAAGAAAGCTATTTTTTTAAAAAAAGAAATAATAGAATTAACTTTAACTAATTAAGTAATAGAGAAAAAAAAAACTTAATAGTTAACGAAAAGTAAAAAGAAACCTTTATAAGAAAGAAAGCTAATTACGCTATATAAATTCGACTTAAATATATTATAAAGAAAGGAATATTTACTAAATATCTTATATATATTACGGATTATATATCGAGAAGAAAATTAATAAAAGAACTAAATCTTAAGAAATAAATATATCGATAAGAATATTTATATAAAAGAAATCTTATTATAGCTATAAATCTTTTAAAGAACCTAAGGATTTTACTAGAAGAAAAGCTTTAAAAATAGGAATTTTTAATGAAAAGAATTAAAGTAACGCCTTTTTATTAAAGAACGAAAAGAAGAAATTTAGCTTAAAGAAAATTATACGAATAACTAGAAATAAGGAAAAAGAACCTTATTATTATTCGAAATACGAAGACTTAAAGAAAATTAACTACTTTAGAAAAAAGAGTAAGGAAATTACTACTTTAAAAGATAAAAGGGAACGGTAATTTATAAAAAAAAGAACCTTATTAAAATATAAAGAAAAATTCGAAACTAAAGCTTTATAAGAAGCTTTATTAACTTATAATATAAATTCTTAAGAAGAAGAAACTTTATATATTAAGGAAATAATTTAAGAATAAATTTTAGGAACTTTATTTTTATATAAAAAGGAAAAAAAAAACTTAAGACTTTAAGAATAAAATTACCGAAATAAAAAGAAGTTTAAAAAACGCCCTTTAATATACCTTCTTAACTATATTAATAGCTATTTTTAATATTAGTTAAAAGTGATAAAATTTAGCTACTTATATAAAAAAAAGTAAGCTATAAAAATCTTTAATTACTAAAAAAGGAAATAACGAAATAAAGAATCGGAAATAAAAATAAAGTAAAAAATAATTTTTATAATATTAAAAGAATACTAAAACTAAATTAAGGATATATTATATACTAAATTAAAGAAATATTATATTAAATTTAGGATATAATATATAAAACTTTAGAAAGAAATAAATCGAAATTAAGAAGAAGGTTAAAAATAACCTTAACTTAACGAGTTTAAAGGAAAACTAAATTTAAATTACTTTACTAAAACGAATAACTATATATTAGTAAAAGAAAGTTAAGTTTTTTTTTTACTATTCTTAATTATAAGTTAAGGAAGTAAATTAAAAAAGATTTAAATCTTTAAGAAAAATTTTTATAATAAAAAAAACTTAAGTTTAAAAAAGTAAACTAAACCTTATATAAAAAATTCTATTTATACTTAAAGCTTAAAGTATAAATATTAGCTTTATAATAAGTATTAGTAAAACGAAGTTTTAATAACGCTATTTTTAACGAAAATTAAGAAAGAATATTATATACGCTTTATTAAAAGGATTTCTTAATTAAGAAGTTAAAATCCTAAGCTATATAATTATTAAATAAAGAAAGAAAAATTTCTTTTTAGAAGCTAAACTATTTTTAACTAAGAGAAGCTTAGTTATAAGATATAAAGTTTAACTTACTTTAAGAAATAAAAAAGGAAAAAGAAAAAGACCTTCTTAATCTAAGATTAAGTTAATAGTAAAATAAAGAACTATTAATCTTACTTAAAAAGAAGAGAGTAATAAGCTTTAAAAAGTATATTTAAGCTATTACTAAATATTTTAAAAACTCTATTTAGTTATTAAATTAAATTACCTTTAAGGAAAATAGCGGTATCTTTATACGCTATTATTTTCTTATAAAAAAGAGTTTTATAATAAGCTATTTAAAAAAAAAATATTTATTATAAGAATAAATCCTTACTTATAGAATAAGTTATTATTTTTAAGAAAAAGAGATAAAAGGTAAAGAAAAGCTATTCTTACCTTAAAAGAGAAAAGAAAATATCCTTTTAAAAAAAAAAAAATTTTTTTTAAGAAAACCGAGGATACTTAGCTTATAAAAATAATTTAGCTATTTTACTTAAAGCTATAAGCTTTAGTAGAATAATAAAGCTTTATTATTAAGAAAAAAAAAA
>PDHQ01000679.1:0-11583 GCA_003339415.1 Ophiocordyceps camponoti-saundersi (nom. inval.)
CTTTTAAATATAGGAAGTAATCTTATCCCCTTAGGCCTTATATTAATATTAAAATCGTTATATATATATATATATATATTTAAAAAAAAATCCTAGCTAATATATTATATTCTAAAGATATATAAATATTAGGTTATAAAATACGATATATAATCTTATCTAACCTTAAACTTAACTATATAGGTACCGTAAACTAATTACGCCTTAGAAACTAGCTTTATATCCTCCGCGTTTTGCCGGTACTAAGCTAATATAGTAATTATAACTATAGAACTATTATATTAGTTTATATATATATATTATCCTAAGTTTTAGTTACGTTTATATATAAGCGGTATATACTACGCGCTATAAAAAAGTAAAATAGAAAGATACTATATACTCGAATAAACTATATATATATAAACTACCTCTCTTCCTGCCGTTCTTATTCTACTTCTTCCCCGTCAAGCTTCTCTTTACTAAGTAACTATCTTTTACCTTTCTAAGACCCCCCCCCCCCCCTCTAAAAGCTATTACTTAGTCTATTACTATTAACTAATAAAAATAGAAAAAAAAAAAGAAAAAAAAAAGAACGAAAAAAAATATATTTACGAAAATATCTAAGGAATCTAATATACGGGGAGGATATAGTAAAGATAGCATAGTCTTTATATCGTATAACCTAGTCTTTTTAGATAAGCTAACGCTTATAACCCTTACCGATAACTCTTCCGAGTTTTATTCCTACTATAAGATTAAGTATCTTAATTCGCTAGCTAAGCTCTTATATATATACGGCTATCTATTCCCCTTAAATACTAGATCTAACTTACCTCTCCCTCTTTACGAAAATAGGCCGCTACTTCTAGGAAATAACCGAATCTAAAGCTTTTAACTTTACCGCTATATATAGACTTCTTTAAGAAAAATATAATATCGACTATAGGGAAAATACCCCGGATCTGCTATTAGATAACTCTAAAATTAAAAAGGAATTTTCGCTTAATATAATATCTATTATTAGTTCCTATCTTAAACCTATTACTATCCTGCCGGCCGCCTAAATCCTTATACCCTAGAACTATATTCGGATTTTATTATTTAACTAGCAAATATAATACGATACTAAATACGCTAGCAAAACGCTACCCTTCGATATATATAACTATATATTCTATATCGCTAACTTATCCTCCTTCGACGCCTAGTTTATAATCCTTTACCTAAGCAAACTTTATAACTAAGATACCTAATATTAGCACCGCTAATAATACCCTCTACCCCCTAGCCTACTTAAGCTATACTACGCTATCCTCCTATCTTAGTATATCTAGCATATCTTTACGCTTTTCCCGCCTTCCTAATCTCTCCCTAACCTTACCGGCTTATCGATAAATACGAATATACGTTATTAGATTTCCTACTATAACTAGTTTATATTTTAAGTCCTCTTTATACGATATTAGGAAACGTTTACTAGCGCGTATACTTACGATACCTTCTAGAACGAGAACTCGCCCGCCTTTTATATATATAATATTAGCTTTAATATAAAACTTGATCCCGGCTACTACCCGCCCTATCTTACTCCCTATCCTTATTTCCCCCTTATAGTAAATACTGCTATATAACCCCTACTAGTTACCCTCGATATATCTTAGGATATTACTTAGTTATCCGAAAAAGGGAATCTTCGCGATACGCGCGAGGATAACTTTTCCGATATCTACTCTTATTACGGTAACTCTAACGATAACTTTCCTAATACCGATTACCGTAACGATAATACTAACGATATTAACGATATAAATATAAAGAATAGGAATAAGAGACTTTTTACTAGCCGCTTTAACTAATTTCTTCGATATTTATAAGCTAAATATAATCTTTCCTATATTAAATAACTCTTTTACGCCCTCGCTATTAATATTAGCTATTCCCCCCCCCTAGCTCGGAGATAATTCTAACCCCCCTCGCCGGTCTAACAACCTATTTAACGAATCGCTATCTCCTCCCCCCGGGTATCGAGACGATCCCCCCTCGCCTCGCGAATCTAACTACGCCTCTAATAGGGCGCTACCCTTTAACCCCCCGTAGAAATATTATTTACTAGCCGATTTTAAGAGTTTTAGCGGGGGGTTAGCAAGCCCCGATAACCTTATATTCTACCCCCTCGCTTTCTACCTATATTATAGGAACTTATTATTAATAAGCCCCCCCTCGTTTCTTAAAAAATATTATTATATTATACGTTATAACGAGAGTATTCGTAACTATAACCTTTCCGATAGTTTATATTATAACGCTGCGGCGGAAAAATACTTACTTTTCTTCGGCCTCTTCTATAGCTTCTTTACTACTAGCCGTTCCCTTACTACGAAACCCGGTTATCTCTTAATAATAATAGGCCTTCTTATAGTAGCTTTTATACTCCTATTAGTTAAGGCGGAACCTTATATAATAAAGTAGCGTAGCCTTATAGAAGCTATTACCCCCCCTCCTACCGATAGCGCTTAGGACCCTAACTCGATTTACCTATTCCTCTATAAGCGCTAATATATCTACTTAGCTATCCGCAACTCCTTATTTACTTTCTATATAAAGTAAGTTATAACTATATAAGTCTCGGAAATCCTTAAGTAACGCCGTAACTTTTTTATTTTCTTTAACCCGCTCTTATAGCTTATTATTTTCTTTCTCCGTAACCCGCGCGAATATCTCTACCTCTTACGTAAGTTCGAACCCTTTAATTTCCCCGGTATTCTCGGTTACTTTGCTATAGTTTTCTATTACGCTACCGACGCCGTCGCGTAACGCTTAGCCTCGCCTCCCGGCCCCGCTCTTAGTAACGACTTTAATCTCGCTAACCGCGAAGCTATAGCCCTCTTCGATTATCTAAGTAAGTATTACTTTACCGGCAAACCTAACCTCCTCCCGCCCTTTTTTTTTAAGCGTCTTAATATTATAGCTAATATATAAAAATACGCTTAGCTATTAATCTCGTATAATATACTTAACCTTAGTAGTCCCCTATTTAATATAGGAACCCGCTCCTAGCCCCTTACTATACTTTGATAGCCGGTTCTTTTATATATCCCCTCAATTAGCTATTATTATAACCTTATCCTTACTATTAAGAGGTATACCTATTCTTAAGCTACGTTTTTTAATAGCCTTAGTATTATTTAGGTAGAATATATAAGATATTTCCTAAGCTATATTTTTTAATATTCTTAGATCTTATAAATAAAAGCCTTCGTTTCTTACTAGTTCCGGTAATAAGTTAATATTTTATCGCTTATAATTTTCGATAACGCGACTAATAGAAGTTCCGCTATCCCTTTATAAGATATTATATCTATTTTTAAAATATAGGAATAGTTCTCTAATCCCTTTTCCGCCGCGTTAGTTTACTATTATATAACCCCCTCCCCTATCCTTTACGCTATACTCCTAATATAATAAAAAGGTCGCTTAAGAAACTCTGCTAATACGCTTATACTACTCTTTCCTTACTCTTATACGAATAGTCTACTAGCTATACTAAGGACGTTATATAAGTATATTATAGTCCTACCGATACTACTAGCTTAATACTCTTATTTAAGCACGCTATTTAGTATCTTATACTACGTATACTTATTTACTATATAGATAAGGTAAACGTTAATTATAAGGATTAGGTCCGCCTACTCGCCGCTATTATAATAGAAAAGTCGATAAATTAGATATTAGGCTCCCTTAACGGTCGCCTTTTTATTAGCTATATTTACTACTTCTAACTAGATTATATCGCCTTTACTTATATCGCCCCTACGCTACTTAGTTCCCTAAGGCGGTTAGCCCTTAGGGCCTAGTAAGCTATCTCCCTTTTTATAAATATATAAGGCCTACCTATCTATTTTTTTTAATTCGGCCTTACCCCCCCTTTCTCTGCTATCCCTCTTTTTCTCGAATAAGGCTTCGCAGACCTTCTTCTCCTTTACTTAATATAATTAACTAATATCCGCGAATACTACTAATATATATTATCTATAATTTAAAATGCTAGCTTCCGCTAGGAACTAAATACCGTTATTATACTTACTCTTACTATTACCGCCGCTCTAAGTATATTATATTTTAATATTAACTAAGGCTATTTCGCGGTCTCGGAAGAGAAGATAGATCCGCGATATTTATCGGTTTACTTTATATTACGAATACTTTAGTTTTTATTTCCTAATTAGTTCCCCCCGAAAAAATATATAGATAATATAATATCGGTTAGTAAAATAATAAAGAAGATTAGTAATACTAATTACCTTACCTTATTAGTATTTTATACTATTATATTTTTTTCTACCTTATTAATATTCTAGTTTTTAGAATATAAACGTATTAACTTCTATACGCTTATCGAGCTTCGCTTATTTAAGTCTACCTCTCTACGTAAGTATCTACGCCGTACCGAATATACTCTTCCCCCTAAAGATCGTCTATATACTAAATATAAAGCTTTACTTGCCGTATAGCGTTATAGCCCTAAGCGATATCTATAAACCGTTTTCGATAGTCTAAGCGCTAAAGTAAGTATAAGGGAAAATAGGATAGTTAAAAGAGAATATTAGCGCTAGGAGGTAATATATAGTTTTAATATATCGTAGAAAAAGTAGGAATTATATATTTTATATATAAAATATAAAAGACTTATAATTTTATAGCTTAACTATAGTTAGTTATAAATATAAAATATTATATAGAAATTTAATATTATATAAGCTTTTAAGAATCTAAAGATAACCGATAAAAGAACGTTATATCTAACCTAATAACCTTATATCGTACTATTACGAGCTAAGCTATAATATATTATAAAATATAAAGTTAGCCTTAACTTATAATATACTACTTATATCTATATATATATATCCTATAATATAAATTTTAATACCTTTTACTTCCGTTAACCTTACTATATATAGTTTAGTTTATAACTTTTATATAGATTATTAATTATATAATATAGAACTCGAAACGTAGGATACTAACGTCTCTTATAATATTTTCTATATAGGCTTTTACCGTTTACGAAGAAGGCTATATAGACTAGTAGCTGCTACCGATTTGCTAAAGAATAGTAGCGCTAGGAAGAGATAAAAATATCTTTTTAAGGGTTATATATATATTATTAAATAGTCGAAAATAACTTTTAGAGTTCTAAAAGCCTCCACGGACTAAAGTTATAACGGCGGCTATATAAAGATAGCAGCTACTATCTAAGTAAATAATATAACTTAGTTTTCCTCTATAAACGAAATAGGTAAATAAAGTATTTAGCCCTTAAGCTTATCCTTATATTTATTTATAAGTCGCTAATTATAATTCGAGTTTAAGATATAACTTATAGCTAAAACTTTACTAAATAGAATTATAGCTTTGCTTAAACCCTATACCTTTATATAATAAATTACTTACTAGCCTTACTAATCCTCTACGTAAACTAATACTCGAAATAGTTCCCTCTTACTAAAATATATAAAAGAAAGCCGGAGACTAAATAGACTATTCGATAAAGCCTTCGGGATACTAAAATCCTACTTAGTCTTTTACCTACTATCTTAGGCTATATAATAATATATATATAATAAATCGATCGTTTTTTATAATCGGATTTTTCTCCTTAAGTCGTTTCTAAAACTCGGGTTTTTACCTTATATTATACCCGCTATCCTAATACTACCTTCTTTACTATATCTATCCCTTGAGAAGCAAACCCTAAAAAATAGCTAGACTATTTAATATACGCTTAAAAAATTCGAAAACTTCCTCTTAGCTATTTAGCTATCCTAGCGCTAATATACCTTAGTATATATCTTACTATCCCGAATTCTATAGCTACTATACTTAGAAGAAGTTAACTACTATTCCTTATACTTATTCGTTTTCCCTAATAACGGCGTATAATATAGCTATATACCTCCCGCGACCCTTCGCCGTATATATCTAAACCTATCTATATATATTTTATATTCTATCTATTATAATTATAAGTCCGACGTCTCTCTTAGCTTAGAAGCTTAGAATATCTCGTTACTTCTTATACTTATTACCTAAATCTTTAAAATACCTACCTTACCCGAATACCGCGTAATTAATAATAATAGCGAAAATATATATCTTCCTTACGCTTTTATTAATAAGCTCGGAAGATAATTAGATAGCTTGAAAATAATAGAAAAGTCGAATCTCTAAGGGATAAATTAAGTAATAAAAAGCTTCCTTCCCTTTTAGATCGTAGGGTTCGCGTAGTATACGATATTACTTTAAACTTCCCTACCTTTACTTACGCTGCCGTTAGATCTCTTCTAATAGTTTAATAGTTATTAGATAAGCTAGCGTATACTACCTTAGACCTAATTACTAAGGCCTTTATACCTATCCTATTATCTTAATATTCCCTCTTATAAACCCGAAAAATATCTATAGATACTATGCTTACCGGTACCTAAGATAGAGTTATCTTACTAAGCGGTGGCAACTCGCAAGTTATCGTTCGTAGCTCGTAAGCTTATATAGTAGGAAAGTTACCCTCCTCTCTTTTCCGTACGAGAGAAAATTTCTTCTCTTTTTATCCTCCGTAGAAATAGTAATAACTTCGAAATACTATTATTATTATTATTATTAGTATTAATACTATTAGCGGTAATAGTTTCGTCGCACGAAGAATAAAGATAAGTAAAAGTAAAACGATAATAACGATAAGGGGGGGGGAAAAAAAAATATCTATCGCTATTATATTTAGTCGCTTACCCCTCTCTAATAAGCTTATTACTATTACTTTTAGCTCGGATAATAAAATTAAGGCTAAATTTCTTTAAGCTATTATCTTTATATATATCTCCTTCGTATAGTATATTTTAATAAATATCTACTAATTATACGGTAGGATAAGGAACGTCTCTACCTTTTTAGGATATTATACGATATTACTCTTCGCCTACGCCCGGGCGAGACCCCCGTTAAGCTCGTTGCTAAGGTAGTCCGTTATCTATCTTACTACCGGGCGATTATTATCTAAGCTGCCGGTCGGTTCCCTACTTAGGGGCCCTACGGTCGTCGGTGCCTCTGGCGAGGGAGTATTCCCTTCTCTAGCTACTAGCGCGTGCGCGGCTACTAAAGGGGCGCGTGCGCGTTATATATTTAGGACTCCCGCGGGAGCGCGTGCGATTATTATCGCACCTAGGATAACGATAATAATAATATAAACGAAGATAAAGATAACGACGAAGATATAGATAATAACGAAGATAACGAAGACGAAGAAAATAACGATAAAAAGGAGGACGACGACGGTAAGCATAAGGAGGATAATAATAATAATAATAATAATAATAATAATAATAATAATAATAACGAGCCTCTCGCCTCTCCTTAAGTACGCTACTATTATCGTACGCTAGCGCTTATATCGCTAACTATATTATTAAACGACTAGTAAAAGCGGGAGGCGGCGCTAATATTTAATTTATAGAAATTACTTTTATAGGCGCCCGCGGCGGGATCACTTCGGTAACTACTTCTATCCTAACCGTTATCTTATTTATCTTAACTAGTTATCTGAGAGCGTCGTTACGACCCTTTTTCGTTATAGCCTTAGCCGGATTATTTTTTTCCTATTAATCTAAAATATCACGGCAATTTTCTTCCTTTTATATAATTTATATAAGCTTATTATATTAATTATAAGCCTCTTCTATCTTATATTACCTAGGTTAATAAGGTAGCTAAAGCGATTATTACTCCGTATAAAGCTCTAGACGGACTCCGGCAGCTATAAGCTTTTTACGATCTTCTTAACCGCGGCGTTAAGGGTAATACTACTATCGACCACTTATACGATATTATATAGTTCGCCCGTAAGCACGCTTCCTATTACTATCTTATATTTCCCCGAGGATTAAAGCTTAATATTATTATAAATAGAGATTTCGGTCTCTATACGAGCTATCTCCTTACCTAAAACGACGATAAATCTTATTTACTAGTATAAGTCCTTATTATCCGTAAACTAGCCCTCGCTAAATATCTAAAGCTTCGTACGAAGGGGGTTAAGAGGGATAGAGCTTAGTACTCGATCGGACTTCCTTATATACTATTATACGCGGTTATTTAAGGCGTCGAGTCCTCTTTTTTCAGGGTCTAGACTCAGGCAGCGGCTAAGAGGTTATCCCTACTTTAGGCTAGTAAATAGATAGGATCTACGCGTCTCGCTCGCGTTACGGAAGGTATACCTACGGCGCGTCCTACTCGGCTAGGCTAATAATCTATAATACTTATACCCGTCCCTTCTATTTTAAGGTAATACTATTACCCTTAAGGTAAACTTATCCGTAGTTAAATTCTATAAGCGCCTCTAATCTTTGCCGATAATTAAGAAGTTTGCGGGCGATAATATTATAAAGCTATTTATAATACTCCCTACGATAGGTATCGGCGACGAAAACTTAACTGCCCTATTATACGGCCTACCGTGCGAAAATATCTACCTTATAAATCGATATAAAAGAGCACTTAAGAGGACGAATTTCGCAGCTTCTTTAATAGCGCCCTCCTCTTCGTACGACGATTTATTAATACTATCGTCGTATCCTTTATATTCGAGGAGGTATATATCGAATTCGTTTTCCTTACGATTTATTAACTAGTAATTTTCTTCTCGTAGATAAAGTAGCGCTTCTTCGTATAAGGAAACGTATAATATTTATCGAAGCGAACTTACTTAAGTTTCCCTATACTAAAATTCTATAAAGGCAATTCGTACGGTAACTAGGGAATCCGCCTAACTAATTCCCTCTATTTATAGTAATATCGTAATATATATACCCGTATAAGGAATAGAAAAAAAGAATAAAAAAAATAAAAAAAAAAAATAAACTTCGTAAGAGGATATCTAGTTAACGAGTAATAAGTATTATCTACTACGCTATAGCACGCTCTCGTTATCGTAGCGTAAACTTTAGCCGCTACTTCGCTAAGGGTATCCTATATAAGTTATATCTTCCTAATAAGTTCTTCGAGGACTTCGGGTATTAATTTCTTAGGGAATTTTCCTTATTCTATAGCAGACCTCGTGCCGGTCTATCTTATCTAGTATTCCGCATGATTTTTTCCTATATTAAGATACGAATCGGCTATCGACTAGATCTCGTCCTAAGTCTTATCGGGTCCTATATAATAGAGGTAGTACGATTACGCGGGCCTTTTAAGGATATCCGGAAAAATAGCGTAGTACTAATCTTCCGCTTATACTAATCCTTTAGCGGTACGATATAAATAGCTTAGCTTTAATATATAGATATCGTACGGTCGCCTCGAATAGTTTTAGTCCTTCTACTATCCCTTACTAAAAGCTATAACTTTCTTATACGTAATTAGCCTATCCTAGACTAGTTATACGCGGCGTAATATAAAAGCTAGGCTTATAGGGATCGTTATAGGGGCTATTAATAGTTCTAGTATCGGCGTCGCTTCGTATAAAGTTATACGGGCATAGGTCTCTACGCTTTAATATAACGATTTCTCCTAGTATTTAGATATATTAAGGAACCCGTTAATTAGATATTGCGAGTATTTTAACGCTAACTTTATTATTCGTATTATTCTTTTATTTAATCTTAATATTATTATTCCTATTTATCGGAATTACTTTGAATAGGTATATATCCTTTCGTATATAATATTTAAGGCAGCTCTTAGGTATAAATAGAGATAAAAAAAAAATCACTTCTTTTACTCTTATTATTAACGCGTCTATAACCGATAACTCTATTAGGAGCGAAGGAGTAGTATATTCGCCGCCGCGGGTTTATTAGTTATACTAGCCTTTCTTATTCTTATTATTAATATAGTTATCGTTAATATTTACCGCTACGGTTCTTAACGATTATTACCGCGTTAATAGTAAGAATAATAAAAGCTAGTATATCTAATAGACCCGCGGCGGCGAATATACTACTCCTTCGCTCCTAATAGTATTATCTATTATAACCGCGTTAATTATAATAATAGCCCTCCTTCGGTAATAGTCGAGCGTCTCGAGATCTCGGTCTCTTTTAAGCTAGATAGTTAGTTTAAATCTAGCGTAAGGTACTAGTATTTTTACCGTAAAGCTTAGACTAGGTTATACCCCTAAAATATACTTATTCTAACTAAGCTAGGGCGACTAATAGTTTTAAATAGTCTCTAGCCGGTACTATTAATTTTATTAGAATTACTACTCGCTAGAACTAATCCTATACTTATAAGTTTACTATAACTATTTATATTATTAATTTAAAAACTAATTCGCGAATTATAGCGGCGCTAAGTAAGCGTCTAAGAATAATAGAGCCGGAGCCTTTTTATAAAGAATTATACCCTAGGCATTTATCTAATAGATATAGCACTACTTAGCACCGATTTACGAACTATCTTTATCGTAAATATCTCTTACTTATATAATTAAGCTAACCGCCTCTTTAGCGAATAAGAAACCTACTCTTCTTATCTTATATCGCCTAAGCTACAGAATACTAGCCGATATAAACTATAGCCTCTCGCTACTAACTAGCTAACTATCGTAATATAGTATATTTTTACTTTTCTATAAACGCTATCTTACGATTAGCTTATAGTTATTCCTAAGAGCGTAAGTATAGATAACTTACGATAAAGTCTTTTCTAAAAGCGATATCTAAAGCTTATACTGCGCTTAGCGCTCGATATATTTTTTATAATTTACCGCTATTTCGGTTATTACCTATTTACTTTTAGATATCTTATCGGTTCTAGTCTTCTTTATAAGGGGGGGGGGCTAGCGGTAAAGGCCCTGCTAAAGGAACTTATTTTAATAATCGTTATAATACCCCTAAGCCTTATTATAAAGACTTTAAATATCCGCCGGCGTAAGGTTTACTCCTAAGAAAGCCTTTAAGATATTATCTATAAAGAATACGTTATAAAGAAAAATAAATTAATAACGGCGACTAAGTATATTTAGTATATCTAAAGACTTCTCGCCCTAGGCCTTTAGGAGATTATAGATAATAGGAGTTATAATAAGCTATTCTTCTTACTTAAAAGCACTACGATTACTAAATCTAAGTATAGTAAGGTAATATATTAAGAATATACCGCTATTGCCTCCTTAGGACTCGGGCTACGGTAAGAATATATTATAGCTACCTTAGCTTTAAAGCTGCGGATTAATAAGCACCTGCTAGAAACTGCCCGATTGCCGGTCTAGCGTTTGCGGGATACTACGGCCGCCGCGGCTAGAACTGCCGCCTTAACCTCGTACGCTACCTTAGCTACGGCCCGCTATAAAGCTACCGCGGCTAGATATTGTAAGTTGCGAAGGGTAATAGAATATATAAGAGATAGTATTATTATAAGGAAGATAAGTAAGTAAATAGGTAAGTAAGTAACTAAGTAAGTAAGATAGTATAGTATAAAGGGGTAATAAGTTTAGGTCTATGTTTTTTTCCCTAATATATAACCGTATAAATTCGAGAAATAGAAAAAAATATAGAAAAAACCTATAGCGTAAAGATTCTACGTGTTCGTTTTTTTTTATTATTT
>PDHQ01000067.1:0-159436 GCA_003339415.1 Ophiocordyceps camponoti-saundersi (nom. inval.)
AATAATAATAATAATAATAATAATAATAATAATAATAATAATAATAATAATAATAATAATAATAATAATAATAATAATAATAATAATAATAATAATAATAATAATAATAATAATAATAATAATAATAATAATAATAATATATTAATATACTTTATATATTATTATACTAAGTTAATATTAACTTTTAATATTTAACTTTTTATAACTTTAGATAATTAAGGTCTTTATTCGTGCTTAACGCTATAATATTACGAGAATTTAATACTTTCTACCTCTCGGAGTTTAACTCCGCTAAGGGAATAACCTTAAATATAAAATTATAAAGTAATCCGCCTCTTAGTTTACTATTAATATTAATAATACTTAATAGCAAAACCTAAGGGCTTAACTAATCTTAATAATACCCGCGTATAGGTAAAAGTTAATATAATACCGCTACTAACTCTAATAACTTATTTATTAATATTTTTTAAACTTTAATAAATCGTATCTTAAAGTTTATATATAAAAAACTTACTAAAATAGTCTTTATATAAGATTTTCGCCTTATATAAAATATCCTTAATATAGCGTTTACTAAGCTTTAATAATACTAATAAGCTTTTAAAAACTTATTTAGCTTTCTTATTATTATCTCCTATACTATTTAGAAGTTAATTAAGGCCGCCTTTTATAAGGTAATAGGTAAGAAGTTAGACTCCGCCCTTAAAGCTTTAACTTAAGCTAGCGTAATTATAAACTCCGCCTTAAACTCCGCCTCCCTTATAGCGCCCCTTATATAGCTAATTCTAATAAAAATAAAAAAGGAGGTACTTATATTAGTAAAAAATATCTTAATAATTAATAAAGTTCTAGCGCCTACTCCTTAAAAAGTTATTTAGAAAGTTAATAAGGCTATAAGCTACTTTATAATAATTACTATATATTAATTTCTTAGTAGTAATTTTATTATTATATTTAACTTAAAATATAAAGATTTTACTTTTAAGGATAAATAAATAGCTTAGGCTTTTAAAGCGAAAGCTAAGTATATATGCTAAATTTATATTATTATTATTAAAAGTATTTAGACTTTAGTAGCTAACTATAACTATAACGCGTTATTTAGTATTATTAGAAAGGTAAATAAGGTTAATATAGTCCGGGCGAAAGCGCTTTAACCTTAGCGTATTACCGGTAAAAAAGCCCCGCGAACTTATCTTATTATAAGCCTCGGTAGCGTAAAGAATATAAATAAGCTTTACTTAAATAAAATAATTATAAATATAAAAATAATTTACTATAAATTTTATAAAAACTTTATATACTTTAAGTAATATTATAAATATTTCTAATTTAAGTATATTATAAAGTATTACTAAGAGCCCTCTTAATATAAATATTATATAGCTACCTTATATAATAATAAAAAAGAAAACTACCTTATATAAAAGGGAGAAAAACCCCGCCACTATATTTTATATAAGGGTATATATTTTATATAGTTAAAGGACTACTTAGAGTCCTAGTAATAGTAAAGCTATACTAAGTTTAGCTTCCTTAATAAACCTCGCCTTTTCTAATTATTATAAGCTACTTAACCTCTAGCCCTTACTTAATAATAGCCTTATAAGAATCGCGAAAGCTTTATTATAATTTCTTTAAGGAAGCGAGTATATTACGGATCCTTTAAAAATATACTTTAGTAATCCTCTTATAATATATTACTTATTTAAATCTTTTTAAGAAGCTCTTAATTTAGTAATACTTATAGAAGCTATAAGCTATATAATAAACTTTATAATTTATAACTAGCTTTATAATAATCTTAAGTAGAGTTTATATTAATAAACTTTATATAATTAAAATAATTATAAATAACTATTCTTAATACTTAGTTTTTATAAAAATTATAACTTTATTATAAAATATATAAAAAATTAACTACCTTATTTAGCTTACCTTATTTAGTAAAAAGAGCTATAATATTATTATTATATAAGAATTTTAGCTTAATATATATAATTACCCTTTATTTCCTAAACTCGCTCTTTACCGCCTTATTTAAAATAAAAGTAAGGCCTTTCTTTATATATATAAATAATATAAAATTAATAATTAGGACTTTATTATAAAGCCTAACCTTACTAAAGTTTCTTTTTATAATAAGTTTTAAATATTTACTATCTACTCCCCGCTATTTAAAATATACGCTAAACTTTTCTTACGCTTACTTTCTTTTTCTCCCTCCCTATACTTTACCTTTACCTCCGCTCCGCTAATCGTTCTTAGCGATTTTAACGCCTATTACCCCTCCTAGAACCTTTATAAATATACCTCCCCTTATTTTATAAAGCTTTTTTCCGCCTTTTACTAACTCGGCCTCGAACTCCTTACCCCTTTTTATAAGATTACTTAGAAGATATATAAATAATAAGCTAATATTATTAACTAAATCTAAAATATACTTAATTATTTCCTTATATACCTTAGCTTAGATCTTAATCTTTTTAGCTTTAATTATATCCCTTAGTTTATATTATTTATTACCTCTCCTTTTTTAAATTTTACTTTAATATTATATTAGAAATATTTTAATTTTAATATCTTATAAGTAAAAATAAAAAACCGCTTCTTATTTTCCGCTATTTAAGTAAAGTTTATAATAAATATTAAAAAGTTAATATTATAACTATATAAGTATAAGTAAAAATTATAGCTAACTTAATAGTTTTAAAATTACTTTAATAACATAGTTTTTACTTATACTTATAATAAACCTTAATAGTTATTTTTATAATTTTAAATATAAAATATATTAAGTAATATTAGTAAATATAGCTAAACTTTAATTATTAATAAATATATTAAAATATTATAATATAATAAAAATTATTTATTAAGAAAGCGAAAAAAAATAATTAAAGGTAATTTTTTACTTTTATAAGCGGCGACCTTAATATTATATAATTTATAGCTTAATAAATAAGACTTTATAGGTAGGCTTTTCCGAAGCTTATATAAACTCCTCTTTTTTAATAAAATATAGACTCTGCTTTCTAATTATCTTTCTCCGAAAAGTTAAAGCTCCTAGCTTATAAGTTTTTTCCTTATCTTTTAGAAAATACCCTATATTTTCCTATCTTTAACCTCTTCCCCTTAATAAATATTCTCTCCTAAGTTATTAAAAATAAAGTTTAATTTACTATTTTTAATATTATATTATAAAAATCTACTAAGCTTAATAATATCTTTATTAGCTTCCTAAAAAGTTATAAATAACCCCTTATAGTAATCTTAACTAAGCTTTTTTAGGGATATATTACTTATAAATATTTTCTTACTTAATATTAGACTTTTAATATTATAGTTCTCCGGAAAGCGGGAAAAAGCTTAAAAGTTTATTAGACTTTAAGTAGCTATTATCTTATCTCCTTTCTTAATATTATAAATAAAATCTTTAAAATTATAATAATAAAGAAAATATCTTCTATAGCGAAGTTTATAAAAATCTTATTATAAAATTAAATAGGTAACTAACTTAATTAGTTTATTAATAATATTTTATTTCTTCTAATAAAATTTATTTATATTACTTAAAGCTTTTAAAGCTTTACCTTCTTTTTAATATTAAATATAATAGGCGCTTTTAATTATATCTTATATTTTAAGGTAATAAAAATCCTTAACTTTTTTAGCTTTCTTAGATAAATTATAGCTTTCCTCCGCTTTTACCTTTCTAACTATACCTCCTACTTAAAAATTTATAATAAATTATTAAACCTTTTCCCTATCTTTATTAAAGTTCCTTAAAGCTCCCCGCTCTCTCTAATACTATTTATCTTATATATCTTATATTTTTATAAGCGCTTAGAATAAGTAATTAATATACTTATTATTAAATTTATAAATAATATTAATATTTTTAATATTAAGCGTATTTTTACTTAAGTCCGCTATTAGCTTAAATAAGCTTAGAATATTTATTATAATTAAGTAAGGGAGTATAAAATAACTTTTTAGCTATTTAAAAATTAGCTTTTTTATTTTATAAAAGACCGCTCCGCTAATATAACTCTGCTAATCTTTAATAAGAATATTATTTAACTTATATAAAAAGTATATATACTTAGGGTTTAGATTTACTATAAATTTTAGTAAAAGCTATATTTTCGCTACTTTATAAAGAAACTTACTTATTAATAGCTAGCTTAAACTAAGCTTACTATTAAGTAGTCTTTACACGTATATATAAGTAAAAAAAAGTAAAGGTAACCTAAATTAAGTATAATTAAAGATAGATACCTTTCCTTTATCGTACGAGGAAGAGCGGCTATATAGCTAAATAATACTCTATTTCTATACCCTCCTTCTTCTTATCTAAGCTACCTCCTACCTCCTAAATCGTACGAGGCATAACTTAAGTAATAATATATATTTTATTAGAAGCTTCCTTATATTTATACTATTTTTTATATATATATCGTATAATAAATATAAAGGGGTATAGAAAGATAATATCTAATATTTAACTTTTTCTTTTTATAAAAAGATATATTAAATAAAAAGGTATTATATAAAGAAAAAACTCCGTTTTCCTAAAAGGTAAATATTTCTAAAGAAAAATAGTTATATAATATTAAATAAGTATATAATTAAAAAAATCTCTAAAAGTAAATAACGCCCGTAATATTATAATAAAAAAAATAAAGAAAATAAGCTATTAGCTAAAAAATAAAAATTAAGTTATTATATAATTTAACTTATAATATATTTTTATAAAATTTTATTATAAAAGTCTCTTATAATTATAATATTAAGAAAAATAGGTAGAAAACTAATTTTTTATAACCTTATACTAAAAATACTAAAAAATATTATAAAAAATAGGAATTAAAAATCGGATTCTGCCGCCTCTTACCGCCTTTAGAGGGGTATAAAAACCCCTCCTTGCTCCCTCTCTCTCTCTCTCTCTTTCTTTTCTTTTTTTCTTTCTTTTTTCTTTAAGCTAATTAACGAAGATAATAATAATAATTAAAAAGATTTTTAATAAAAATTAATAAATTATATAATATACTTAAGTTATTTTTATTAATAGTTATTAGTTATATAATATACCTCCCTATCTTAATAATATTATAGCTTATTAACTTAAATTTTACTAAATTTATATACTTTATAATAAAGAGGATAATTAGCGCTTTATATAGTAAATATCCCTAAATATAAGAAAAAAAGGTCTAGCTATTATATAATAGTAATATTAATAGGAGAGTAATAAGCGGAGATCTAATTAATAGCTATATTATTATCTAATATCTTTATTTATTTTAATAATATTTAGGATTCTAAATATATTAAAGCTATTATTATCTAACGCTTAAGTTATTTTCTAGTAATTTTACTTATAAGTTATAATAAGGTAATAGTAAAATTATATTATATTTATATTAGAAATCTTTACTTATTTAATATATATTAGATAAATAATAATAAGGCTTATATTACTTATATATAATAGTCTTATATTATAAGATATTTTTTCGTATAATAAGGCTAAGTATCGTAAACTCCTAAGCTAGTATTTTATACCCTAGTAATTACTCTTATTAAGTTACCTAATAGCCGGCGGCGGGGATAGGTAATAATAGTGCTAGGCGGAGCGCCTCCTAACGCGGAGGAGTATATTACTATCTCGGATAATAAGTAATAAGGGGCGGGGGTAGAAAAGAAGTAATAATAAGGTTAGATAATAAGGAAAAAGGAAAAGAGAAAAAAAATTAAAAGAAAAGAAAAAAAAATTAGGCGTTTAGGACTTATAGCTTTGCTTTTTTTTTAAAAATTAGGCGTAGGGGTCGGACAATACTTAGAAAAAATTAATAGTAATTTTTATATAAAAATAATAGAAAAAAATATAAAAAGGTAAAAAAAATAAGAAGGTAAGGATAAAAAGTTAGATAAAGTAAAGATATAAGAAAGAAAAGAGTATAAGTCTTATATAACTTAAGTAAGTTATTAGATAATAGCTTTAATTTATAACTTATAAGAATTTATAAAAATAAGAGTTAATAAGGCTAAGTTAAAGCTATTCTTAGTATAAGTATTAGCTAGGTTATTTTTACTATTAATTTATTATATTTTTAAAATTTCCTTATACTTATATAACTTATAAATAGCTATAATATCGATTATTAGCTATTTTTCTATTATTAAGCCGAGCCTTACTAAGTAATTATATAATAAATATAAGTTTATATAAAGAATAAGGGGGATTAAAAGTATACTTAAGGATCGTATAATAGCTTAAATAGTTAAGTAAAAAGCTAGGCTAATATTAACGCTATTTACTATACCGTAAAGTTCGCTTACTAGGATACTTTAAGTAACTTTTTTATATTTCGTAAAGGTTTAGTAAAGGATATTACCTTATATAATAAATAAGTTAAAAGACCGGTTTTCCTTACTAAGGATAATTAAAGTATTAAGCTATAAAATAAGGTCCTTATTATTTATAAATAACTTATCTATAAAAATAAATAGTTTCGTATAAGATAAGTTAAGTAGAATAAACTATAAACTACGAGCAGTATTATTAATCTACTACTAAATATATTTATTAAGGGCTAAAATATCCTATAAGGAAGGATCGGTTATTTAAGCGGCTACTATAAGGTTATATAACGCCTCCGGTAAATAGGTAAAAGTAATATATACTCCTTAAGCTCGCTAGCTAATAAAATCTTACGGGGTAATATTAGCGGTTAAGTTAATAACGTAAAGGCCCTTTACTTATCTTTTTTATATAAGAATAATATTATATAATTTACGCGTAATATAACTATTATTAAAGTTAATAGATAAGCTATTAGTAAGGAATATTTTAAGCTTTATATAAAGCTTTACTTATTTTAACTTATTTTCCTTAAGTTTAGAGAATATATCGGATATAAAAGAGAATATATTATTTATCTATAAGCTTATTATTTCGAATAAGTTAAGGCTAGCTATTATAAATAAAAGATATAAATTATATAATAAGGGCGTTATATAAAAGTTTATATAATAAAAATTATAATATATTTTAAACTAATATAATTCTAATTTTGCTAGCTTATATAGCGGCTTCTTAATATATAAAAAAGTATAAGGTAAATATTAATCTTATAGTTTTTTAAGAAGGTATGCGTATATTATATAACTTAAAGGATTAGCAAACTATATATACGCTTATATAATATTTTATAGTTCGCCTTAGTAATTATATAACTTTATAAAAGTAAGTTTAAGGGTAAGAAGGAGGCGCTATAATATACGTAGAATTATAAGTAATAATATAAGGATTTCCTCTTTACCGTTATCTTTATAGCCCTAAATAACTAAGCGAGACTTTTTATAAAAGCTATTATTTAAGTTTTTTATTTCTTATATAAGACGCGTTTTAAAAATATATCTTATAAGGTTTAAGGAAAGATTATATCGGATAAAGGTAAAGATTTCTTATATAAAAAGGGTATTAATTTCCTTATAATTAGAGGCCTCGAATAGTTATCTTAAGGTAATAATAATACCTTATTATTATAATTATATAATAAATATATAATTATCTTTTTCCTTCGTAATAATAAATACGGAGGGAAAAGCTTTATATAAGTTTTTATTATATAAGGGTATAATTAAGATTTTAAACTATATTTTTTTCTCTATAAGTATAATAAGGAGGGAGCGGAGATAAAGTTTAACTTATATTATATAAAATCTAATTAATCTTATAGGGAGTTTAAGGATAATATCTTAGCTATCTAAACTAGAAATATAGAAAGGATTTTATTATTTATCTTTTTTATATTAAATAAGAACTTCGCTTTAAAAAGGAAGTAATAAAATATTATATAAGTTAGGTCCGTTTTAGGTATAGAGAGCGCGTAAAATATCCGCTTAAGCTTTAATTTATCGTACTTATTTTATAGCGCGCTAAATCGCTTAGGCTCTTATAGTAATATTAAAAGCTAAGGGTAAGTTATATAAAATATAGGAGTAAGCGCTAAAAATAAGAAATATTAAGATAAGGCCGTTTAGTTTAGCTATATTATTAATAGCCTTAATAGCTATCTAAAAAATAGTTATATTATTAGTCTTAGTGCTAATTTCTTATTATAAGATATCGTACGCTTACTTAAAAGGGGTATATATATATTTAACCTTACTAATCGCTTAATACGCTTTAATAAGTATTTTTTTATATATAATACTAAGTAATTTCGCGTTCGTATAAAATTCTAAAAAGGAAAAGCTAGTCCTAGCGTCGTAAAAGATAATATTTAATAGGCCTTAGTATATATAAATCTAGCACTTATATAAAGCGTTCTAAGCGTCTGCTACTAATATATTTTATATAAAAATAGTAGCTTAGAAAAATATAGCTTTATTAATAGTATATAGGACTAGCTTATTATAAAAGTAAAAAATATCGATAACTAGCGAGTAATTAAAGTTATAGTTATTTTTAAAAGAGAATTTAAATTACTAAGGTTTTAAGTTATATAATTAATATTAGTAATATAAACGTTAGATTAACTTAAGGGCTATAAGGATTATATCTAAAAAACTAGCCTTTTTTAGTAAATTATAAAGCTATTATATATAAGGATAGCTAAAATATTAGTAAAGCTATTATAACTTTTATTTTATATAATATAATATAGATTCTTATTTTAAGATATTAAAAAATAAATATCCTTATTTTCTAATAATAGGAACTATTATATTATTATATTATATAATAATATCTTTTATATTATTATAGAAAATATAAAGGCGGTCGGTATCTTTAAGATAGAAAAGAAATAGGGTAGAAATATTAAGAATATAGTAGAGGACTTTGCCGAGGGGGTTTTATACGATAATAGTTCTAATTAGCTTAGTAAATTCTAAGAAGCTAAAATAGATTATATTTTTAATTAAGGTCTAGTTAATAGTTATACGAGGGTATTCCTAGATATAAGCTTTTACTTATAGTTTACTTATAGTTAAGATTTACGTAGCTCTTATATCTTAAAGCTTATTTTAATATATTATACGATACGTATTAGAAAGGAGGAATTATTCCGCGGGAACCGCTAGGGCCTTTAGTTAGTAAATATTATTACCGGTAAAGTAGTATATATAAGCTACTATAATAAAAAATAAAACTACGTTTTCGCCGCTAATAATTTCTTTTTTAATATTAGAGTTTTTATTATATAACTATAAAAACTAAGAATCTTATATATTAGAACCTTTATATAATAAGAGGAATATACTAAATTTTTCCTTTATAAGGGGGTCTTAGCTAGTTTTTTTATAACTAGTAAGGTATTATTTATATACGCGTTAGATATCGTCTAACTTATAGTTTATAGATTAATATCTTTCCTTTTTATATATAAAGTACCTTTATATTATATAAGGTTAGAACTAGCGTTACTATAAGGAAAAACGTTATATAGGGGGCGATTATTATTAGCGGGGAGTAAAAGAAGATTATCTAAGGTTCGTACGATACTTATTATAATTAAGATAGCGTTATTTAATAAAGAACTAGTTAGTAGTTTTATCTATAGTAATAGTAAGGGAGGAACGGAGGCGATTAATAAATATTTTATACGATATATTTTAGAATATTATAGCTAATTTAAGTTCTAAAACGCCGCGATAAGCTTATACTATAATAGTAAAAAGTTACTTTTCTCCTTAATAATTAAGTTTAAAAGCTTATTAAATAAGTTAAAGTTTATTAAGGAGGGTATTAAGTAAATCTATTATAGTTTTATTAAGGTTTTCTTATTATATAATATTAAAAGAAAAAATAGTCTAATCTATCTAATATAATAAATAGTTTATATAAGTATTAAAATATATATCTAAAAAAGTATAAATTTTATCTTATCGTTTATCCGATCTAATAAAATATAAATAATAGTCCTAAGCTTTATCTAAAAAGATATCTAGAAAAATAGCGTAAAATTAATCTTTTATTATATTAATATAAGAGTAATAGCTAATTATTAGAGAATAATATTAGGGGGTCTAAGGTAGGTATTAATCTAGATTATGCGAAGGGTGTTCTAAGTATCTTTCGCGGAGAGAGATAGGAGAAACCGGGTAGCTTAGAAAGCTATAGCCTAGTCGACGGCGTATAGGACGGCTCGTTAGTTAATATAGAGAATATCTACGATAACCTTAAAGTTAAAATCGCGGTTATTTTCTAGCTTAAATTTAAATCGTTAGGGCGCGGGGCTATTTAATTAGTACTAACGATAAACCTTAGAGATAGCCTTAATAGCTTAGACGTCGGTATTATATCCGGCCTAAGTAAGTAGTTAGTATAGACGGGATACGCTAGGGTGCTTAAATTATTTATAAATTTAGCGTATCTTCTACTTAGTAAGATATAATATAGCTTCTTCTAAGGGTAAAAGGAAAAACTAAGGATAACCTTATTTATATATAATAGGGATCTTAGTTATATTATAAATAAGGTAATTTAAAATATTACGGAAGAATATCCTTAGTCGATCTATATCTGCTAAATATAAGAGGAATAGGGTTTAAGTAAGTAAGATATAGAATATAATCTTACTTACTAGGGTTATAACTTAAATAAAGCTAAGGGAGGTAATAATCTAGCTTTTACCGAATTTAATAAATACTTAGCTAGCGGTAGACTTATTAAGGGATAATAAGGGTATAAAAAGCTATAATACTTTAAACTAAGATTAACCTAAGGTTAATACGGATACCGTACTAATATCGATTAAAATACCTTAAAACGTTATCTAAAAATAGCGGTCTATTAAGGTAAAATAAGTAGCGGGAGCTATAACGAGTATAGGCTTATAAGGGTTATCTCCTATTAGGAAGTATATATATACTAATTAATATAATATTTTAGCTACTTAGGGTAATATTAATAGTAAATTTTCCGTTAGTTCTATAATTCGGAGTATATAAAATATTTAAATTAATTATATAAACGATAAAGTATAGTATAGAGTTTCGGTAAGTTTATAAGATAGGAGTACTTATCTATTATCGCTATCCTCCTCTAGTACTTTTTCTATTTTTTCGAATTCTATAAGATAAGCGTTAAAGTTAACCTTTATATTAGTAAAAATATAATAAGCTAGAAATATATATTTAAATATTTTACGTTCCTTATCTATATATTTAGAGGACTAATATCTAATTTTACCGTAAATAAAGTATTTATAGTTCTATAAAATATTAGCCCTCGGGTTACGAGTAAAGTTATTTCCGCTATCGTTACGATATTAATTTAAGGGCTAATTAATAGTTTTCTAATATCGGCGATTAAGGTAAAAAGTATCGGGGTTTAGAGCGTTAGGAGGAGGTAATAGTAAGTAAGAGCTTTAAATATACTACGAGCTATTAGATTAATAAGTTAGGGCTATTTCTAAAAAGGAATAGAGGTTAGATATAAGCGTCTCTATATTTTTCGCGGGTCTAAAAAGTATAAATTTTAATTTAGGGACGCCTTAGTAAGTATTAATAAAGGTTATTTATAAAAGGGCGTTACTAATATAATCGGAACTAAGAGTACGCTAATAGAGATCTAATTTATTAAAAAGTTTCTATAAAACTTCGTGCGGTTTACTTTTAGGGTACGAAGTCTAAACTATCTAGTAAGTAGTAGATATCTAATCTATATAATAATAAGAGTAGTTAACGTTTATATTAAAATACTTCTATATTTAAAGATATATATCGCAAAAGGTAAAAAACTAGTTAATATAATTAAAATAATACCGTCTCGCTTAGCCTAAAAAAATACGTAGAAAAATTATATAAAAATAAAATAGGTAAATCTTTAGTATAAAGTAAGTATTTATAAAGATATAGACCTTATTATCTAAGAGGTTATAAAGTTCGCTTAAGTATATAGTATTCTTATCTTAGATTTTAGTAAATTAAGTAATTATTTCTAAATTAATATATATATTAGGAAATTTAATTAGGGGTAGTATAGAGAAAGTAAAAGCGTCCGGTATAGGTTTATCTTAAAATCGAGGTATTTTCGATAAGAGTCCTTATCGATATTAATAAAGTTCTATATTAGTATCTAAATAAGGACCTTAGCTATTAATATTAAGTCTAGCTATACTTACTAATAGTTTTTTAATAAGTATATCTAGTAGGGACTATATTCTTCGAGTAATAGCTTAAGGGTCTTAGAATTAATATATTATCGGTTACTAAGTAAGTTAAACTAGTAGGTTTTAAGATAATATGTTTAATTATAATACCTAAGGGTTAATAATAATAATAAAAAATAACGACACGCGCCTAGTATAAGGCGCGATCTAAAAGGAAAAGGTAAGATATTAGCGGCGTCGGATTCGCCGTTTAATTTAGAGTAGGGCTATGCCTAGCTAAGTTCCGGCTAGGGGTGGTTATAACCGCGGCGGAGGAGGAAGAAATTTTCGTAAAAGAACTAAGGTTACAACGCGCTCCGAATATAGGTTAGATTTATCTATATATTAGTCTAGAAATATTAACTCTAATAGAAAATATACTAAACGTAATTAAGGATTACTATAGGTCCCGGTTAATAAGAATAAGAAAAAACTATATTATTAACTACTAGGTATTATATTAGCTAACGCGTTCCGCGTAGCTTAGGCTATAGTAATAGCTTATAAGGAACTTAAATCGGACTAAATCCGGACCTAGACTAATTATATTACGCGTAAGGAAATTAAGGATACTATTATTACTACTTTTCGTAAATTATTATATTTAGAGATAACGAAATAAGGAGGATACCGAATATAGGTATAGGTTATATTAGCTTTAATTCTACTATACGACTTAGAAAAGAAGCTTCCCCCGCGTTATAGGAAAGAAATTATTATTCGCTTAGCGGATATAATAGATAATATTATAAATAAGATAGCACGCGATACCGTATAAGCTATTAATACCGCTATTCGCTCCGACTTATACCTAGCTATACGCCGCCTTAATAGTAGGGATATTAAACTTACTTTTAATAAGGATATAGCTACCTTTACCTAGGACCTAAGCTAAGTTACGCCTATCTTCGGCGATAAGGCGACTATCGTAAATAAGATCTATAATATTATTACTAAGGGATTTCCTTTAAACCTCGCTATTAGGGAACGCGATAACCTCCTTAATAAGATAGTATAAGTTAATAAAATACCTATAGCTTATCTATAAGCGCTTAAGCCCTAGCCCGGATTTATTAAGATAGCGGTTATTATTAGCCTTAAATTACTAGTTAATATTAATAAACTCTATAATAATAAGCTAGCTATTAACGCTTAAATCTTTCGTATAGAGCTATTCTCGGACGTAGTCTACCCCTAGCGATATTATAATTATTATTATTTCGGGTATATCGCTAAAATATATAAATACCCTAAGCTTTATAATAAGTATAGAGCGACCGATTATAAAAACGAGGATAACTACTATACTAGAATCGGAGGATACTTATTTTATTATATCTCTTATAGCGGGGATTACCCCGTATAGTTTAAGCTTTACCTTATCGCTATTAAGTATTAGGATCGGGCGAGAGCTTACTATAAGAGATAACTAGTTAGATTTGCTAAGCCTAGCTTATAATTTATCTTATAATTAACGAAATTAGTAATAACTAAGGACGTTATTATATATAGTGCGTCCCCGGGCTAGTTCGTTACTAGAAGGAAATATAACCCTTAGGCTTCGGAGGGGGCCGCCCCGCTACTAAGATATAGGTAATTAAGGATACCCTTAAGGTAATAAAACGCTTTATCTAATAGGCCCGGAGTGCCTCCCTCCCTTAGAATATAGATAGCGTCTTGCTTATATAAACTATTAACGAACTAGCTTTATCTTTAGTTTAACTTAACCTTACTATTTAAGAAAGCGTAAAAGCACTAATTACCCTAGCCCCGGCCTAAACTTAGATAAGATCTATAACTAAACTATAGAAAAATTATAGCGAAAAAACTAATATTACTATAACTATTTCCTTATATTTATAAAAGTCCTTTCTTAGAATATAAATAAGCGTATTAAGCTAGCTAAGCTAATACTTAGTAGTAAATCGGATTATAATATTATTACTCTCTAGGAAACCGTTAGCTACCTTAGCGCCGAGCCTCCTCCGCCTAAGACTTCGCCTTACCGCTTTATTTATAGCGGCGGCTATACTTTAGTTTATATCTATAAAAGATACGATATATTTACTTAGTTCCTAGAAATAGGGGAGGACTAGATAAGTATTACTTTCCGTTTCGGACTTTAGTTTATTTTTATTTACTCTCCCCTTAATACCTCTTATAGCGGTAGCCTCTTAATCTTTTAAGACCTTCCCCTAAACCTTAACCGCGTCTTAGTCGGCGACTTTAACTTATATTACCTACTTTAGGACCGTTATAAAAGGCTTTCCGATAACTTAAACTAGCTAATTTATAAGATAACTAAGCTATAATTTTAACTCCTTACCTTAAAGGGAGAATATACTTAAATCTTCTATAAATATAAAAATAGTACGCTAAACTTAGTCTAAGCTATAGTAAACTTATATATACGCTATACTAATCTAAACCTTAATTTTACTAAATCTAACTATATCCCTTAGTCTCTTATAGCTAGTATCCTTATACTTATAGCGGCGTATATACTACGCTTATAATAGAGATAAGCGGACCTAGACCTAGTTTACTATAAATCCCTAGCTAAAATTACCCTCTTACCTTCCCCTCTTATTAACCCGATAGAGATTAATAACGCCCTTAACTAATTTTACTAAGAGTTATAACTTATTATTAACTAGATAATACTATTTATCGCCCTTTCCTATTTTCGTAAAGCGGCGTAGTTTACCCTAGCCGTAGCCTCGGCTATTTAAGTAGCTAAGCGGGCCTAGCGTAAATATAAGTCCCTCCTTTTAGACTCCTCTTAATAATAGCTTTAGGAGATAGCTTTTACTTAAAAAATAGCTATAAACTTAGTAAAATATACCTATTAGTAATCTTTTTTTTATATTATCGCTAGCTTACTTTCTAAGTTTTAGTATATTAAGCGTTAAGCTTATATTTAGAGTAATCTTTTTTAAGATCTAGTCTATCTTCTTACGCTAAGAATAACCGATAAATCTTAAGCTAATAGCTATATAGCTAAAGCTAATATCTTAGCTAATTAGTTTTTTTCTTAGCTCCGTAGCGTACCCCTAACTAATACTAAACCGCCTAAACTTAAGTTCTCTATTAATATTAAGATTACTTAGACTAATATCTCTATAACGCTTAAGTTAATAACCTCTTAGAAAGTAGCTAGAGTAAATAATATTCCCGCTAGATTTCTTAAGATATATTACCCTATCTTTACTACTTAGCTAGTTATAATTTTTTAAGTATATATATAATTTAGTTACTTCCCGCCCCGGCTACGGTTCGCTATTATAATTATCTTATATAAGTCCGGAAAAAAGCTAAAAGCTTACTAAGAGGTAAGTACTTATAGGCCTATATCCTTACTATATTACTTAAGTAAAATCTTAAAAACTATAATAGAACGACGAATTACTAAGGCCGCGGAGTTATACTAACTCCTCCCTAAAAGCTAAATAGGTAATAAGCGGAACTAATTTATAGAGCTAGCTATTCTTATAGTTACTAAGCTTATTTAAGCTACTTAAGCTAGGAAAAAAGTAGCGTCCTTCCTATAACTTAATATTAAGGGAGCGTTTAATATTATATACTATAATAAACTTATTACTAAACTTAAGTATTTAAGATTCCTGGACTAGATCTTAGCTTTCCTTAATAGCTACTTATAAGACTATACCTCCTAATTTCGCTTTAATAGTAAGATTTTAGAACCGTATTAGATTAAGACTAAAGTTCCTTAAAGTTCGCCGCTCTCCGCTATTCTATTTATCCTATATATAGCCCCGCTTTATAACTAGCTAATATATAAGGAAGGAATATAGGTAATCGGTTTTATAGATAATATAAACTTTTTTAGTATTAGGCCTAATTTTAGGATAATTATAAGATAGCTCTAAGCTATATAGGTAATATACGAATAATAGGCGTGCGATTATAATATAGAATTCGGGCTAGAGAAGAGCGAGCTTATATATTTTTCCTAAAAACGTACTCTAAAGATAGACCCGGTCTAACTAGGGGATTACTAAGTTTACCCTATTTCCGAGGTAAGGCTCCTAAGCGTTTAAATCTATTAGTAGCTATAATAGAAACCTTATTTACGAATTATATATACTAAGCTCCTCCGCTAAAACTTTACCTTTTCCCTCTTATCCGCCTCTACTTAAGGTTACCCCCTCGCCCGGGCTTATAAACTTTATATAAAAGTTATCTAATTACTTATTACGTATATTATTATTATATTTTATATTATTACCCTTACGAGTAGAAACTTATTAGGCTTAGCTAAAGCTTTAGGACCGGAATAATTATAATATCTTAAGATAGTGCTTAAAGCTTATAAAGCTATACTTATTTATTACCTTAAGGCTAAGTCCTAGGTTCCCTTACTTAATCTTTATTTAAATAAAAGAAAAACTAATACCTTTCGCCGCTTAAAAGATATAACGATATTAGATAAGATCTAGACCGCCTTTAGAGATATCTTAAGGTTCTTATCGCGCTTCCCCCTTTATCGACTAATAAAATAATAGAAAGCTAGGTAGCCGCTAGAGGAATATATACGTTAAGTCCGAATATAAATAAAATACGATATATTACCTTTTAATAAGAAGTTTACGACTAACTTTCTCTGCCGGGACTAGAAAGTACGGTAAGAGGACGCTAAAGACTAGCTATATATAAGATATTCTAAGCTTACCTTATTTCCTTCTAACTTCTCGCCTTACCTTAATAAAGCGAAGTCGCTTAAGAGATATAGAAACCTACTAAAATATATTAATATTATAATTACGTAACTTTATATAAGTAAAATTAGTCTTAGAAAGTTCCTTTTTTATAAGCGCGTATTAGAAATAGTCTCCCCTTTATATTAGTACGGTACTAGACCGGAGAATATTTACTATCTACTTTTTTAATACCTTTAATTAGTCGAATAGCGCTACGAATTACCTTAGCCTATCTCCTCTAATATTAGACTATAATTAAAGCTTAACTATTACTTATTAGCGACCGTAATTACGAAGTAGATACTCCGATATACTAACTTATATTAGTTTTAGCTTGCTAATACTTTTTACGCTAATACTCTTAAGTCTAACTAAGGCCGGACGTAGCTTTATTTTACGTAAATTACTATAATTATAATATTATTAATTTACCTATTTTATTTATAATTTACTTTATATCTTAGGGGAATTTACGTTTACTAGGTTTAAGTTATTATCTCCTCCCTCGCCTAATAACCTCTTAACTCCTCCGGCTACCTTATTAGTAAGAGTAACCGCGAACTAACGCCGGCCCCGTAACGTAAGTTTACTTAGCGTAAAGCTACTAAGACTTAAGGCGAGGCGTATTTTACTTAGAGTTACCGTTAGCGCGGTAGCTTATAATAAGTTTAGCGTAATAGTTAGCTACGGAGTAATTACTTATTATTATAATAAGCTTAAAGTAATAACTAGCCTAAGTAAAGTTACTTATCGCTAAGATAAGCTTAGAGTAACGATTAGATTTAGCGTAGCGGCGGGCCGCGTGCTACTAGGGGTAGTTATTATTAGCGTTAATTTATTATCCTTATTAAGGAATAACTTATTTAACCCTAAAATCTCTAAATATTTTAGCGATAGCTTATAACCGCGGAGCCCCCCGCGCCTCCTTAATACTTTACTAAAATATAGCCTAAGTTTATATTTCTCTAATAACTCTAAGTTAGCGAGAGGTAAGTTACGTTAGAAACCGACTAACTAGAACTCTTAGCTAACGCTAGCTTACTAAGTAGCTTAAAATAAAGTAACTTTAAGCGTTTAAGGGATATAAAACTCGGCTAAATCTATCCTTACTATAATAGTGCTATAGTTTACTATAGCTATATAAATATTAGTAGCCGTTATAGCGGCCGCCGCCTCGATTAGGGTCTCCTTTACCGTAAGTAACCTAGCTACCCCCTTACTAATTAGGCCTATCTTTATTATATCCGGCGCTAGCGTAGCCTCTAACTTTAGAACTTTATTATCGCCGAAACTAACTTAGCGCGAGCTCCCTCCCTTACTCTCCTTAAAGTATACTCTAGTAAGATATAAACGCTTTAAGTTAATAATAAAAATAAGTAGTAAGTTATTATTATTATTATCTATATCCGGTATAATTATAAGAGTCTTAGGCGTAATATAAGCTTTCTTCTTAATAAGATACGTTTAGATTATAGTAAGAGATATTTATCTTTTATTTTTACTTTTTAAAAGCGCTATAAGCGCCGCCTTAGTAAGCTTCGTTATTACTAGCTTACGCGTCCTACTTACCTTATAAGTTATATCTACCCCTACCCTAAGCGGAGCTTAGGCTAGCCCTCCTAGCTTCTTAAATATTACCGCTACTTTTTTACTTAAGTTTAGTATATTATAAGCTATACTTATAAAGCTTAAAGTTTATTAATTAATATAGGCGTCGACTTACTTTAAGGTAATATAAATTAACTTAAGCACGGAGACGGATATTTCCCCCCCCTCTCCCTCCGCCTTTTTTACCTCTTTTATAACCTTAGTATAGATACCCCCTAAGGCGTTCCTTACCTTAACTATATTCTTATAAGTATAGCTTTAGCTTAAATCTTAAATTAAGGCGAGATTTTTCTTAGCTATAGCTTATACCCCTCTAAACTTTTATTACTTATTATAACGCTTAGCTTATATAGTATATAGCTTCGTAGCGTTATCCTTAAGCTAAGGATATATAAGTATATAAGTAAAATTTATCCGGGTATAAGTAATATATACGCGCGCGTTTACGGCTACTAAATATTAGCTTAATTTTATTAATATATAGCTTAGATAAGGCGTAACTTACTTAGCTAATCTTAATAGCTAGCGTATAAATAGTAAACGCGGTCCTAAGTAAGTTTAAAAATATAACTATTATAAAGCGTAGCTTATTTATTATTAGTTTTTATATTATAATTATAAGCTATTATTATTATAATAAGGGAAGTTAAGGTTAATATTATTTATAAAAAAAAGGGCCCCCGCGCTATATAAGCTATAGGATTTTATACCCTATAATAGCTTACTTACTAATTACGAGGCGCTACGGTATATATTAATACGTACCTCTTTACTTTATAGCGGTATATACCTCCTTCCTTTACTAAAATTCTAGCTTATATTTACCCTCCCGCGGCTAAGGTTCGCGGCCGCTTCTATCTTAATAACCTTTAGACCCCGGCTTATTCTACCTTAGACCCGCTACTATAACCTAGCGGACTAGCACGAGGCCCGCTATAGCACCCTCTCCCTACTTACTATTCTTACCTTACTAGCTACTAACTACTTAGTAAGGGGTTTTCCCCCGGGCCCGGCCTGGTTTTTCCCCTCTTCCTACCCTCTATATGCCTAGATACCTTATAGGTCCTTAGAGTAATATAATATATATATATATAATACCTAAGGGTTAGGGATAATTTAAATTTAGGCGTTCTTAACCTCCGAGCTAGGCCCTAGTTAGGGTATTATCTGCTATTATAAGGTAAGTATAGTAGTAATTTAGGTTTCTATCTTAGTTTCTAATATTAATCTAATAGGGATTATAAGTCCTAGTTTAAAAGAGGTTTTTCTATATACTTAGGCCGGCTATATAGGAGGTTCGTTTATATTTAGAAGTTTTTTAAGTTCCTTCGGGGCGGGTTCCTTAAATCTACTAATATAAATTCCTTATCTTATAAGAAAGCTTCGGGTAAGGTCTCTTATAAATACCCGTCCTATTTCCTACGTTTTCGATTTCTAGCTATTAAAATATTATTAGAAAAGGTTAAATAAAGCAAGATTAAAGAGTTACTTATTACTTTCGACGAATAAGATAAATCTCGCTATCGCTAATTTAATTATCTTTACGTTCTCGTAATCTCCTAGTATATTATTATCTTAGTAATCTAAGTTAAACTAATTCTAATATTATTTCGGGATTTTAGTATATCTAAATACTTCCTAGGTTAGCTAGTTATAATATTTAAAAAGTTCTATTTTATCTTCGGGAGGGGTGCTTATAATTATAAGTAAGTTTTTAAACTAGCTTTAGATAGATATCGTAAAGTATTTAGGTTAGCTTCTTTAAGAGTTCTAAAAGGGGTTTTACGTAGCCTTTTATTAACTCTTTAATCGATTACGGCTTACCTTTATACGGTTATTTTCGTAAAAATCTACTATTAGGGTTAATTATTCTATCTTTACTAATCTATAGTTAACTAGATTTTAATTACTAATTAGTATTAGTTAGCTTTTATAGTATATATACGGGAGTTAATAGCGATTACTAGTACTAAAAGTATAATTTTTCTAATTTATAATATTTATCTATATCTTCTCTAAAATAAAGGGAATTTTACTCTTACTTATATATAAAATATCCTTACGTATACTCTTTTCTTCTATACTCGATATTAGATCGAGTATAATCTAATCTTTTCCCGAAACTAATCCGATATCGACTAGGAGTCTATTAAAGCTCCTATCTAAAATACTATAATAAAAATATAATCGAAATATACCTTACTTCTTATTGCCTAAGTCCTTTTAATATATCCTACGTAATATACCCCTTTTCCCCCTATCCTAAGTATATATAGATCTTATTCCATACCCGTATAGATTTTAGTTATTCTTATATAAGTCTAATACTAATAAAAATCCTAGCCTTATCGATTAGTATATTATATAGCTACCTTATATAATTTTAATTTTTTTACTAACTGTCGGTTAGGCATCCTTCCTAAGCCGAATAGGTAGCTAAAGTTATATTATAAACTTCTTATAGTAGAGATACTAATAGATTAAACTTAGAATATATATATTATATTAACTTAGATAATAGGGTTTAGGTAACTTATCCGGATTATATAGCGTATAGGAATATTATATCTACTATATAATACGCTCCGGCTAATAAAGTTATAAAAGATTAAATAATAACTTTACTTATAACTTATCTCTCTTTTAAAAAGTATAGAAAAGTAAGTATATTATATATATATTCCTCCTCCTACTAACTACCTCCCTATCCTCCTCCTATATTAACTTTATATATTATATTAATATTATACTAATCTTAGATTAGTATTATCTTAAGTTTAACTTCTCTTTATATATATCCCTAACCTCTTACTTTATTTATATAAAGATAGTTATCTTTACGACGCGTACTATATATATTTAACGCGTATTATATTCCTAAGTAGCTAATAATATATATATTCTAATATTAGTAGTTTTTCTTTTTATAATTAGGAATATATATTTATTAAGTAAGTAGTTTAGGTATAATTAGGTTTTTTTAATAGCTTTTATAGATTAAATTATTTCTTTATTTTTAAGGATTTATATAGTTTAGGACTAATAGATATCCTTACTTTACTAATTTATAGATAAACTTAGGTCGATATTATGCTAATATCTAATATATTTCTTAATAATTTTAATATAATTTCTTAAGATAATACGCGTTAAGCTATATATTACGTTTTCCTATTATTTATATTTCGTAAATAATAAATAAAATTTAGGTAATAAACTTAACGCTATATATTATTACTAATATAAAGCTTAACGCTATATATTATTAGCTATTATTATAAGCTAGTTTTTTAGCTTAGTAGCTTTTAAGCTAAGAGATTAATAGGTAACTCCCCTAAACTTAATATAAGCTAGCTATAAAGATATTACCGGTATATTTTACTTTAGAGACCCCCGGTAAATACCGGCCGCGCGAGGGGGAATCTCCCTTATTAATTAGTAAACCCTTATAGCCGGCGAGGGTTATCTCCTTCTTATAATACTAAGCGTTCTTATACTATAATATTCGTAATTCCGCCGGGTTATTATAGTCTTTATATTACGATATTTTCGGGGTAGCGTAATTCTTAACCTTAGGGGTACCGTAATCCCCTAATAGTATTTTCTTTCCGGTCCGAAAACTAGAGAAATAAAGAATAAACGTAATATAGTATATTAAATAAAGAACGCGATACTTAGTAAATTTTCGCCGGGTTATCCGCGAAAAATAAATAAGAAAAACTAAAGTAATTATAAAAAAGGAAGGGAAAAAAAATTTTAAAAGGGGGGGGGGGGGGGGGGGATATTTATACCTAAGAGGTATATATTTCTTATATCTATAAAAGGGGTTAATATATACTAATATACTACTTATAAAAAGGGTAAATATATATCTTATTTAGTAAGGTAAATTAGTAACTTAGTATTTTACTTATAAATTACCTTACGCCTAAGCTCCTTATTCCTTTCCTTTTCCTTTTACCTTTATTATTATTATTATTATCGTTATTATTATTATATACTAAAAGTAAGTTCGAGTTAATTTTAAGTCGGTATTATAGTAAGCTTTTGCTAATTTCGATTTAAGATCTATTATATATTAGGACCGCCCCCTCGTACGCTTACCGCTCCGCGCGGTTATTAAATTATTATTTTAAGTCCTAAGTCTAAGAATAATATTAATAACGATAATATTTTTAAGGCTTTAATTCGCTAATAGCGTAAAAATATATTAATCTTAGCTTTAATTTATATTAGCTATAAGTTAAGATTAACTTAGTTCCTAATATATTTTAAACTTAGCTTTAAATACGTATTACGCGCGTCCTACTCCTATCTCCTTTACGCGCCCCTTATAAGCTCCCTTTACGGTATCTACGATTACTTTTCGCCTACGCCTATAAATACCGTTACTTATTTTTATAATAACGCTTATTACGCCTTATTAAGTATAACCCGCTAAGCGTAATCTTTTTATATCCTTATCGCCGCTTACGCTATTATTTTAAGTATAGCGTAACGCTATTTAGCGCGGCGATATTAAAAGGGTACCTTTATATTAAAATTATATTAATTATATAAGTAAGTAAAAGCTAAAAATTAACGCCTATTAGGAATAAGTATCTTAATTAGTAACCGCTTATTATTAATATACTAAAAAAGGTATCCGGTATAACGATATATATATAGCTTATTAAAACTTAACTTTATATAAACTAATATTAATTTAATAAACTATCCTAGCTATTATTACTTTTACGTAAGCTTTTACTATATTTATAGGCGATAATACGCCTTTATATAAAGATTAGCATATTAAAGTAAGTTTAATAATAATCTAATCCCTATTCGTATTCGAGTTAATATCTAATTAATATTACTAATATAGTAATATTACTTAGCCGGCCCTATATAATCGTTACGCGTCGCGCCCTCTTAAATATCCGCGTTAGAAGTAGGGGTAAGGGACTCTAATTTTAGGGATTTTACTTTTTCTATTTTTATTATTTTTTTTTCTTTTATTACTTTTATCTCTTATATATTGCTAAATTAACTTAATTATAAAAGATTTCTTATACTAAACTTATAAAAGCTTAGTAAATAATAATTATAAAGTAATTATTAAAATTAATTTAAAGTTAATAAGATTTCGGGTTAAAATCGAAATAAGTTTTTAAAAAATCCTAGACTAAAAGTAAAGAGAAGAAAGAATAAATAATATTAACTTATAATAAGTTATCGCCGAGTATTAAGATATCCGAATTATCGAGTTACTAACTAGATATTAGTTAAAATATATCTATACGTTATCGAAATAGTAATTATAGTTTCCTAGGAGTTAGTATTTTAATAAATATCTACTATCTAAATTACTTTTCTATTTCCGATCTAAACTAAGGTTAAATAATAACGAAGCTAGTATTTTAGCTTATATTAGTTAACTAAGTTTTAAGTAATAAAAGGTAGTAAAATCCCTCGATCGGTCTTAAATTATAGGATCAGATTAGATTATATAGTATTATGCGTTAGGGTATTAGTAGTCGTGATCCCTTTTATATTAGTTTAATAGCAAGTCTAACGATAATAATAATTCCTCTAAGTCCCCTTTTCTTACCTCCTTATACCTTATCCTCTAACGCCTATCTAATAAAGTGGGGGGGCATCTTTATTATAGTCGCCTACAACCACCTTCTCTATCTAAACCTCTCTATTATAACCCTCCTTAAATAGCCTAGATCGGAATAGCCTAGATTAAGGCGGTATGCCCCTAATTTCCGTTAACCTACTCGACTTAGTAGGAGACCTTTCTTCTTATCCTTAGTCTAATTAGTCCGATAGCTTTACCTTTTTAACTACTCTATCGCCCGACTAAGTAGCGGTAATAGGCCTCTTTAACTTAGTTATCTAGCTAGAATACTATATAGAAGGGTCCGATATCGTCTATCTATCGAACTTTTCGAAGGACGCTTCTATTACCTAACGTAATATTAACTTAATAACCGCACTTAGAGGGGTTTAGATAGTATCTCGAATTAACGTAGATTAAAGAGTATCGTATATTACTTCTTTAATAACCTCCCGGATTAATATTAATTAGAAAATATCCCGCAATACCTCCTTAATAGCCCCTTATAACTAGGTAGCGTCGGTTATATCTGTTAGGGGTCTCTTTAATTAGATCGACGTTTAATTAAATATCCTTATTAATTCGTTACGAACTATAAAGATTATCTTTTTATTCTCCTTTATAGATATTATCTATCTAATACCTCGCTCTATTTTTATCGCTAATTAAAATTCCGTGCGTTCGTAGCGGATAATTTCTCTTATCTCGGTTATTTATTAATCTCTCTATTCGTTTATTATAATTCGTTACTTAGTTAGTTATCTAACCTTTTACTTATTTATAATAGTTATAAGCGTTTCTATCTTAGCGTTTATTATATTCGCTAATACTTCTATCTTAGCTCGCTACTCGGTTATAAATATAATCTATATCTCTCTCTTATAAGCGTTCGAGTTCGTAATTACTATATAGATAATCTAAGTAGCTTAGGGCTGCTTAGGTATAGGCGGGATCGTCGCTACTAATATAGGGGTTTATAAGATAGCTATTTTTATAGGAATAGATATCTATAGAGTAACTATCTTTCCTAGAGCCGTTACGGTGGAGGTAGCAGCCTCGGAGGTAACCGTTATTAGAACGGAGGTAACTATTATCGGAACCTAGGTATTAGAACTAGAGGCAGGGGTCGTAACGACTTTCTTTATTAGAACTTAGGTTAGAACCTAGGTAGTAGAACTAGCAGGGGTTATCTTTATAGTAGTAGAACTAGCAGGGGTTGTCTTTATCTATCCCTATCTAACGGATTTCTATAATAGCCCTAATAGGGTCGTTTAAGAGGGAATCGGTTAGCTTCCTAACGGGGTTATTTAAGAGGGAATCGGTTAGCTTATCGGAATAGATATCGCCTTAGCAGAACTTAAACTCGATATCGCCTTAGCAGAACTTAAACTCGGGGTTATCGGCTTAGCTAGAGTTAATTTTATTAGCGTTTTTATTAGCGTTTTTATTAGCGTTTTCGTAAGTATATTATTTATTAACGAACGCCGTTTATCCTTATTACTAATTCTATTTACGGAGATTAAAGTATAACTATCCGATTTATCTTCTTCTTATTTATTTATCGGTTTAATTATCGGTTCTACGATAGAAATTAGCGGCATAAGCTAGGTAGCTCTCCTTTCGATTACGCGTCGCACGTTCTAATTAACTTTAAACTTAAATACCTTCTTAGCGTTCTAAGCTCCCGCCTTAGAGCCGGGTATAGCGATTACCTATTACTAATTATAGCCGTTTCCTTTAAGTGCTAGTTTAGATAAAGCGGCTCCTAGTATATCTATATTTTCCTAGCCCTTAAGCTTATCTTAAATTAGTTACTCGATATTAATAATTATATAATCGTATAAACGCTAAGCTATTTTAGAGAAAGATTCCTTAGTAGTAGATAGGATCCTTTTCTATATATCCTTTATTACTATAATAATCTCTATTATTAGAGGAAATTTACTATCTTTACCTCTCTTAACCTTAGTATTAGCGAAGTTATACGCTATTTTATATAACTTCTAAAGCTCGTCTAGCTTTATAGGCTAATTTTTCGGCAATATATCTATTATAATATCCTATTCTAGGACCTAGAACTTTTAAATATTTGCTACGACCGTTAAGAGTGCTAATTCGTCCTATATAACCCTAGCAAGGCCCTAGGCCACCTAGTCTCCTTTAGCTACTTATTTAGCTAAGACGTAGCTATATAAAGTGCCTATAATAGGAGAGATCTTTAAGTTTTTAGAAACCTTAAGCTTTTAGCTTTCCCTTATTTATTTATAGAATATTTCCTAGTATCGTTTAAACTCTTAGCGTATATTCTTATATTATTTATAAACGGTAGGGTTTTTCTTAGGGTTAATTTCTTCTTCTATTAGGTAATCTATAATCTCGTATACTTATATAGAGACGACTATAGGAAATAGGAGACGGATAATATATAAAGGTATAATATATATAAAGACAGAAGACGGTAATATACGATAAGAAAAAAATAAGTACACGATAAGAGAAATAAGTGCACGATAAGGAGAAGAAAATACGAGCAAAATAAGTGCACGATAATAGAAATAAGTGCACGATAAGGAGAAGAAAATACGCGATAATAGATCGTAGTATATAATAAAAGGAAAAGGAGCGTATAATAAGAAAACGATAACGTTAACGCTTAGTAAGATAAAGAGAGAGAAAAGGGATACGAAATCGTATATACTAATAAGTTAGAAGAGGTATATATAGGCAAAAAGAAGAGGTAAGTTAAGAAAATAGTTAAAAAGAAAATAGTTAAAAAAAAATAAAGTGCACGAAGATATAATCGGGTGCACGAAACCTGCGGAGGTATGCGAGGTTAAAGGTATACGAGGTGTGAGAAAGATAACGAGCAGGGTAAATAAATATAAACGACCGTTAGCGATCCTCAGCTAGCCCCTTAGCTAGCTAATAGCTATTAATAATCACTATTAACACCTACTATAGTAACTTAATATCTACCGTAGTAAGTTATTATTCTTAGTCTATTCCTACTTAACCTTACGTTTCCTTACCCCCTATTATAATAGCGAGTTCCTACGAGCGTAAGGGTCGTCGCCCTAAAGCTTATCCGTTCCTTCGCCTAGCTTATAGCCCTATTAGATAGCTATATCCTATATTACCCGCCGTAAGGGTATTAAATATGCCTTACGTAGTATAAATAGCTTAAGATCGTCCACGTAAAGCTTTCGCAAAACTTAACGTCCGACGACGCTGCGGATTAGATACGTAATAGATAAGACGACCTTAATAATAATAGATAGGTTATCCTATATAGTTACGAACTTCCTATACAACGTATTTACCTTATCCTGCCTTTCCTATACGAAGTTACTAACCCGTAAGGCACGTTATAGCTTAGTATTATATTTAGTCGTATTAAAGTTAGCTAAAGTATCCCGGATTATATCCTTTTCTTCTACTATAGCTAATACTAAATCGCGGACTATCTAGTTATCCTAGTTAAAATAGTCGAAGTTAGATTATTTAACTTTAGGTATATCTTTATTTTAGTATATAACTACGGGGTTAAATCCTAATATAGCCTTTACTAGAGTTACCCCTAAAGTCTTAACTTTTCGAGAATTTAGCATATTAGTAATCTAAGGTAACGCTTCGTTCTACGCTTCTAAGGAGATACCGGACCGCTTAAGACTCTATTTTCGTAGTTAGTCTTTTACTAATCGAATATACCTCTCCGCTAGTTTAGTGCTCTAAGGGTATAAGACCGGGCCGAACTTCTATTTAACCCTATATCGCTTAACTATATTTTCTATAATAGTATTAGCGAAATAGCGTCCGTTATCCGAGTAAATAGCTTTAGGCTAGCTAAATACTAGACTCTAGTAATATTACTATACGTCTACTACCTCCGGGCTAGTCGTATTTTCGTATACTTAAGTTAATAGAAAACGCGTTATATAATCTACGGCTACTAGAATATATTAATATCTATAAGTATTAATAGGCGTAATAGGTCCTAGGAAGTTAATAATTACTATTTCCTACGGTTTATATATCGTAATCTATCTATATTTTAACTTAGGTAAGCATAGTACGGTTTGCTAGTAGATTATATAAGATATATAATAATAAGTAATATCCGATCGACGAGTTAGCTACTATAAGATTCCTCTTAAATTTACTAGAGTCTTTTCCTTAGAGAAATAGCCTAATATATTATAAGTACTCTATAACTTTAACCGGATATTCGACTATAGATAATACTTAGCCTACTATTTATTTAATTCGATATAGTATAGGATCTTATTCTAAACTCGATATCTAATAGCTATCCTCTAGATATAGCGATATCTCTTATTTAGTAATGCTTATATTCTATTAACGAGATAGAGCACGATTTCTATATATTACGGGTCTCCTAGCTAAGGGGATATAGCCGCCCGGAGGTAAGATACCTCTCTACCTATTAGCGGTTTACCTAACGGGAGTTAAGTAGCCTTAATAATATCTAGCGCTAGTATAATATAGCCCTCTATATCTAGAGCGTCGCTCTTTAAAGCGTTATATAATCTAAATATACTATCTATAATTCTAATAATCTTTATTATATTCGGGCGGTAGATATATTTAATATCCTATTCTTAAAAAACGTCGATCTACCTCGCTACTTTACTATACGTTTCCGCTATATTCGTTATTAAGTTAATAATACCCTTATAATCCGTATAAATCTTAAGGGGATATAGGGATATATCTACTATCTATTAGTATTCCTTAATTATATAAATAATAGCTAATATTTCTTTTTTAAGTATAGAGTATCGCCGCTCTAAATTATTTAGCCGAAATAATATCTATATAATAATTTTTATATCTTAGAAGTTAGAGTCTCTAATAGACGTTCCGTTAAGATAGTTATCGAGTTAGTAGAGAACGGCCCCGGTCCTAATATCGGATATATCTATTACTAGGTAAAATTATATATTAGTCCGTGCTCCGAATATTACGTTATTCTAGATAGCTTAGTATAGGAATTATAAAGCTTCTGCCGCCTCTAGCGTCTAAACGGGTTCGTCTCGATATCGTGCCTCTAGTTATATAGATTAATATCCCGATAAAGTTACCTTATTTACCTTTTTAAAGAACGCTTCCTTAATAAGTCTAGCCCTATCTACTCTCCCTAGTATAAAATAACGAAGGAACGGGGTTAGCTATAGCACCGTTTAAACTTCTTCCTAAGATTAAGGGGAATATTATTAGAAATAGTCTCCTAACTACGTAAATCTCTACCGATATTTAGTTCCTAGACGAAATCGCCCTACTTCTAATTTAAACCTAACTAATTTAGCTATACTATTAAATAGCTTTATCTTCTTACCCGCGAGACTAATTAGCGCCTATATTACTCTAGGGAAGTACTAATACCGAAGGAAATTAAAATATCTATTAAAGGTTTCGCTACTAAGGTTATAATCGTCGATATAAACGAATATTAACGTTAAGTATTTTATAGTAAAACTTAGTAACGTTTAGTATTTAACCTTATCCGCTAATACTAATCTACTAAAAGCGATATCCCCGTACTTTATATATATAGAGGGGGCGCCTATTAGTCCTTATAGTATATTAATATATTCCTATATACCGTTAGGGGCGGTAAAGCCTATCTTATATACGTCCTCCGGCTATATTAGGATTAACTAGAACCTATTAGATATATCTAGCTAAGAGAAAACTATTAGTTATTTAATATATATTTAGTCTAAATCGACCTCTAAGTTATAATACGGATATCTTAGTTTTACCGTATTCCTATTAATATCGCGGTAATCGTAAACTATTCTCTAGGCCGCCGGATCTAAAGGGTACTTCTTAATAAATAAAGTTCTAGCTACCTATTCTATATTATCGCCGATAGGTCGAATAATATTTACTTCTTCTATTATTAGGAATACCTTACCCGTAAAGATCCGTTTAGGCCTATTATACCTTATTTATTTAAATACGGCTAGCGTTACTCCCTCCTTTAATTTAATTTAATAGGTAATTAGTTATATAGGCCGAATCTTTTTAAGAGTGGAAATAAAGTAATCCTTATAAGTAAAATATAATTTTATAACCCTCTCTCTCTATTCTTCTATCTTAACGTAATCTCCTAGCGTAATAAGACTTTATTTAAACTACGCGTCGACTTCCCTAATCGGGGTATCCGATAAAGGACGAACGACTAGGTCCGGGGTAATACCTTTATAGGATATAGGTTTTAAAGTACTTATTATTATAATATTTACCTATCCGAGATACGATACGTAGTTAGTATCGTCCTCGTTACTTATTTTCTCTTAGTCTATCCGATATCGGGGATATTTTAGAAAGTTTATTATATCTAGCTTATCGTAGTTACGGATTACCTTTTCTATATTACTCTCGTTCCTAGCTATCTTATTTTCTTTCGGGTTAGCTAATTCTATTTCTAGTAATTCTTCTACTCCTCTAGGCTATCTTAAATACTTAAGTAACCGTCTATTCGTTAACTCCGGTTTCTCCGCTATCTATTTAAGACTTACTACCTTATATATTTTTTTCTATATAGACTCGGGTAGTACTACTTTTACCTACTTACTAATAGATATTGCTAGCCTTCGCTAGATCTAGGGCTATAATACTTTATCTATCTTCTTCTATACTATTTTTAGCTACCCCGCCGTCTAGCCCTTACGGGAGGCAGCTCTTAGTTTTTTAGAAAGTCTTACTCTACCTAGGAGGCTAGTTATTTAGCAATAGCGGATAAAATATCCTCGACCTTTTCTAAAATAGGCCTATTATCTTCGACGAATATAATCTTATCTTTATTATTAGCGACCGCTTTTAGATATTTAGGGGCTCGTAATATCTTCCTATCTAGCTTAAATAAATTAGGTACTAGGAAAATCGGAATAATCTAAGTAATACTTTCTAAGCTAGTAATCTCTAGCTATTCCTTTACGTAATATTCCACGGCCTTAACGCGTCTTAGCTATACGCGGCCTAATAGAATATCCTAATTATCGTAGTCTCCTAGCACGTATACCTTTACGTTAGCTAGGATTCCTACTATAATTACCTAAAAGTAGGTAACCCTTTTAATAATTATAAGTTTATTATTCGCTATTCTAACTATATTTAGTTAGGGTAACTAGATTACGGGGAGGGCGTTATTAGCTATAAAGGCCTTATTAACTAGATTAACTATAGAGCCTCCGTTTAATATAATAGCAGTATACCGATAACCTTTAACGTAGCTTTCGATATACCTTAATATCGATAAGATAGCTTTAGCTAGCGCTATAATATCTCTCTAGATTACCTAATTAAGCGTATTATAAGATAAAGTATCCGCTAGCGGGTCTTACGATTCAAATAGTTAGATAAGATTCGTAATAACCTCTTTACTTTTTAGGGACTTAATCTTCTTCCGATACTATATTAATCTATTAAGTTATATATAAATCGATAGTATAACCTAGAGTAATTAAAAGATACTTAATATTACTAGGGTATTTTTTAACCTATCTCCTAGTTTAAATAGCGGAATATTATATTCTTCTATAGCTCGGATTTTCTCTAACTCGTATCGTTTTTTAGCTAGCTTAAGCTCTTAAGGGTAAGTCTAAACTTCTACTTCTAAGGGTAGTAACCGAGTAGTTAGTCTTAAGATAGGCCTAGGAATAGTTAGAGTTAGTGCGTCTCTTAGAGCCGGGCTTTCCCTAGCGTTATTATTAGGTTTTATACTTAGTATAACCGATCGACGACGAATTTCCTACTCTAATTTATCCTATTATAGTTTATCTAAGTTATCTAAGTTAAATTTTACTTTAGGGCGCGGTTTAGTTACGCGGCCTCGCGTAGGTTAAGAAATCGGCACTATCTTTTCTTTCTAATAAGAGGTTTAAATATTAGGTCTCTAAGCGGTATAAGTTTATCCCTATATAAAATTAATATCGGGCGTAGTAAGATTTAAAGCTTTTCTATCTAGACTTTTTATTATAGGTAATACCGGTAATATCCTAATCGTATATCCTATTAGTAATTAAATACTTATATCTAAACTAATAACTATTAAATTCTTTACTAATAGCCTAGGGCTAGTGCCTTAACGTAGTTACTAGCGTCTCTATTCCTTTATCTCCTCCGCGTAAGTTTCCTAATAAGCTTTCTACTATTAGAACGCTTCTCTATTAAATAAAGCTATAGATAGATAATTATAGCTTATATAGCCCTATTCGCTATATTTAAAATATTACTATAGATCCGGGTTAGGAGGTTAGTATTTAAGTCTTATACTTAGTAATTTAGGGGCTTAGGGTTATTACTATAACGTATTCGAAGAATTTTATAACGGACGTCCCTAATTCTATACTTAGGTATTAGTCTATCTAGATATACCTTATATACTTAAATATCCGCTAGTAAGATAGCCTCCTAAGTTCTATAAGCACTTACTTAACTTACTTACTACTATAGTATTAGATTATTCTATTAATTTAGCTATCTTAGTTATCGTCTCCTATTACTTAGCTATTACTCTCTACGGATCTATCTCTACGGCTAGCACTTTATCGGTATCTCTCTTAATCTTTTTAGATATTATATCGCGTAGGTTATATATAGTAAGTTAAATATTAGACTATATTAGGTTTACTATCGCTATTAACGACTTCTACTTACTATTAACGTAAAGACGCTTAATAATAGCTCGCTTATACTATTTATCTTTCTCGGCGTTTTTAGTTATCTAATTTAAAAAGTTAGTAAGTAGAATCCGTTAAGTTTCTAATTTTACTCGAGTATAAAGAGCCTCCGCTTATTTCGTATAATTAGCTAGTAATTCTCCTTTCTTATAACTAAACTTATACGCTTCTATAATAAGGGTGCTCTTTATAACTAGGTCTACCTCCTTAAACTTATTTATAAATAAAGTTACTAATTTAGACTAGGTACGATCTTCGTTGTCTAACTTATTATATTAGTCGGCAGCTTTATTACGAAAACCCGAAGAGAAGATCTCCCTAATAATAATATTATACGTTTCTCCTTAAATACCTAATAGTACTATATTAGCATTATACTAATTAAGGTACCTTTTAGCTAAGACGTTTTTCGGGTATCTAGCAAATAGCTTAAGCCCTAATAGTAGAGTTAATATTATTATAACGTAACGCTTACCCTCTAGTCTAGTAATACTTCCTTATATTAATACTAGGTATATAATCGTTAGACTAGTCTAACTTACTAAGGGAAGGGGATAAAGTAGACGATATAGTAAACTTTCTAATAAACTAAGCAAACCTTATAATAAACCTATATCTATATCTAATATTATTTTCTAATCTTCTACCTTAGGGCACTCCTTAAGTATACTCTAATAACTTACTTTTACCTATAATACTTATAACTACTAAACGTTTAGCGGAACTAAGTTTTCTTTTATTAGGTATATCTATTTCTTCGAATTAAAAGACTTTTAGCGTTAATCTATCTAGGAAGATTATACGCCCCTAATCCTTTTTACTTTCTCGTCCCGACGTTCTTCTTATCTTAACTACCTTTAGCGATAATAAAGAAGGAAAAAAAAAGGGGAGACTATCCGCACCTACGGGGTCTTCTTATATTCTCTCGTCCTCTTTCCCCCCTTATTCTCGCTTATATAGTCCTTCCTACCTTACTTACTATAGGGCCGCTTTTCCGGCAATAATAAGTAGCTATAGCTAGACCTACTCTAGGTAGCTCCCGCTTAACCTAATTAGAACTCGCTTCGCTTCCTAATTTAGTAATCTGCCGAAATCCTTAAATACTTAGCTATCGTTACTAAATAATACCGTCGTATTAATTCTATAGCTCGTATAGTAACGCGCTAAATCCTAGTCTTATTACTATAAAATCCCTCGATCGGTCTTAAATTATAGGATTAGATTAGATTATATAGTATTATGCGTTAGGGTATTAGTGGTTATAATCCCTTTTATATTAGTTTAATAGTAAGTCTAACGATAATAATAATTCCTCTAAGTCCCCTTTTCTTATCTCCTTATACCTTGTCCTCTAACGCCTATCTAATAGTAGTTAAGTCCGCGATATAACTTAGCTTTATTACTAATTAATATTAGTTAGGTATCTTTCCTAAGCCGAATAGGTAGCTAGAGTTATATTATAAACTTCTCGTAATAGAGATACTAATAGATTAAACTTAGAATACGTATATTATATTAACTTAAATAATAAGGTTTAAGTAACTTATTCGGATTATATAGCGTATAGGAATATTACGTTTACCGTATAATACGCTCTAGCTAATAAAGTTATAAAAGATTAAATAATAACTTTACTTATAACCTATCTCTCTCTTAAAAAGTATAGAAAAGTAAGTATATTATATATACGTTCCTCCTTTTACTAACTACCTCCCTATCCTCCTCCTATATTAACTTTATATATTATATTAATATTATACTAGTTTCGGATTAGTATTATCTTAAGTTCGACTTCTCTTTATACGTATCCCTAACCTCCTACTTTATTTATATAGAGATAGTTATCTCTACGACGCGTGCTACGCGTATTTAACGCGTATTATATTCCTAAGTAGCTAGCGATATATATATTCTAATACTAACCCTTAAGGAAGGCGGTAACCTTATCTAGGGAGATTAGTTTATTTGCTACTTTTTATATTAGTAGTAGTATATAAACTTATACGATACTTATTAAGGCTTAATTTATTAGTTCCGGGAGGGTTTAAGTTAGGGTTACTAAGGGAAACTATATATTTAAGTTATATAAAGTAGTTAACTTCTATATATAAGTTATACGAAGTAAGGGTTCGGCTAAGATACTTCGTAGTAGCTATATTAAGATATATTTTAACTTAGGGGGCTATACTAAGTATAAAGCTTATATTATATAATCTAAAAAAGTTAGTTCGGAAAGGGGGGGGTAGTTTAACTATATAGAAGGGGCTTTTTATAAGTTAGGGGGTAAAACGTTTTCCGGTTTAGTTTTAAGGAGTTATATAAAGCGTTTAATTAATATACTATTTCTAATAAGCGAGATATATTATATAATTATAATTTAAGTTAGTTTTTTTAAGAATATACGGTAGATATATTTTAGCTAATAGTAGGTTTATCCTTAAAATTCTAATTAGATTATACGAAGAAAGTTATCCTTATAAAAGTTAAAGTAAATAATATTATATATTTACTAAGTAATAAATATTATTAATTTAACCTTATCGGGAGGTTATATAAGATCGGGTTATATATCTTAATAGATTAAGTTTATACTTTAAGTTTAAATATAAGGGTTAACTTCGCTTCCTTTTATTATTTTATCGTATAAAGCTAAGATCTTATTTATTACCGTTATTATAGTTAACGTATTTACTATTTCCTATTTAACTTCTAAGGTTATAGAAGCTATATTATTATTATTACGTTTCTAAAACGCTATTAAAGGTAATATTATATAACTAATAAAAAGTACTAAGCTAAATATAGCTTTTTAGTAAGGATTTTATTATTAGTAAGTATTATACGTTACCTTAATCTTTTAGTTTTAATAGTAGTACTAGGTAAAAATAGCTTTTTAGTAAGAACTAGTATTAAGAAATAAGGTAAAAATATAAGTATTAGTTAATAGCGGGTATAAGGGCTTTTCGGTATCGTATAATACCTATCTTATTACTTTAGCTAATCTATAGTTAACTAATAATAACTAATATAACTACTAATTAGTATTAAGTAATCTTTATACGTATATATAAGTAAGAGAAAGTAAAGGTAACTTAAATTAAGTATAATTAGAGATAGATACCTTTCCTTTATTGTACGAGGAAGAGCGGCTATATAGCTAGATAATACTCTACTTCTATACCCTCTGTTAGACAGGCGTTAAAAGACAAGGCATAAGGAGACAAGGAATAGGAGGAAAAAAGGGAAGAACTTAGAGGAATAATTATTATTATTAGACTTACTATAAGACTAATAAAAAGGGATCACGACTACTACTACCCTAACGTATAATACTATACGATCTAATCTAATCTTATAATTTAAGACCGATTAAGGGATTTTATAATAATAAGACTAGGATTTAGCGCGTTACTATACGAGCTGCAAAATTAATATAACGGTATCGTCTAGTAATAATAGCTAAGTATTTAAGGATTTCGGCAGATTACTAAATTAGGAAATAAAGCGAGTTTTAATTAGGTTAAGCGGGAGCTACCTAAAGTAAGTCTAGCTATAGCTGCCTATTATTGCTAGAAAAGTAGCCCTATAGTAAGTAAGGTAAGAAGGACTATATAAGCGAAAATAAAAGGGGAAAGAGGATAAGAGAATATAAGAAAACCCCGTAAGTATAGATAGTCTTCCCTTTTTTTTTCCTTTTTTATTATCGCCGAAGGTAATTAAGATAAGAAGAATATTAGGATAAGTAAATAAAAAAGATTAGGGGCGTATAATCTTCCTAAATAGATTAATACTAAAAGTCTTTTAATTTAAAGAAATAAATATACTTAATAAAAGAAAACTTAGTTCCGCTAAATATTTAATAGTTATAAGTATTATAAGTAAAGGTAAGTTATTAGAGCGTACCTAAAGAGTGCCTTAAGGTAGAAAATTAAAAAATAATATTAGATATAAATATAGGTTTATTATAAAGTTTACTTAGTTCGTTAGAAGGTTTACTATATTATTTACTTTACCCCTTTCCCCTAGCGGATTAGATTAGTCTAACGATTATATATCTTATATTAATATAAGGGAGTATTACTAGACTTAAGTATAAGCGTTACGTTATAATAGCGTTAATTTTATTATTAAGGCTTAAGCTATTTACGGGATACCCGAAAGATATCTTAGCTAAAAGGTACCTTAATTAATATAATATTAATATAATATTATTAGATATCTAAGGAAAGATATATAATATTATCGTTAAGGAGATCTTCTCTTCGGGTCTTCGTAGTAAAGCTACTAACTAATATAATAAGTTAGATAACGAAGATCGCACTTAGTTTAAGTTAGTAACTTTATTTATAAATAAGTTTAAGGAGGTAAACTTAATTATAGAAAGCACCCTTATTATAAAGGCGTATAAGTTTAATTATAAGAAAAGAGAGTCGCTAGCTAATTATACGAAATAAGCAGAGGCTTTTTATAGCTAAGTAAAATTAGAAACTTAATAAATTTTACTTACTAATTTTTTAAATTAGATAATTAAAAATACTAAGAAAGATAAATAGTATAAGTAAGCTATTATTAAGCGCTTTTACGTTAATAGTAAGTAGAAGTTATTAATAGTAATAGTAAGCCTAATATAGTCTAATATTCGACTTATTATATATAATTTATATAATATAATATCTAAAAAGATTAAGAGAGATACCGATAAAGTGCTAGCTATAAAAATAGATCTATAAAGAGTAATAGCTAAATAATAGGAGACGATAACTAAAATAGCTAAATTAATAAAATAATCTAATATTATAATAGTAAATAAGTTAAGTAAGTACTTATAGAATTTAAGGGGCTATCTTATTAGCGGATATTTAAGTATATAAAGTATACCTAAATAAACTAATACTTAAGTATAAAATTAGGGATATCCGTTATAGAATTCTTCGAATATATTATAGTAATAACCTTAAGCCCTTAGATTACCGGGCATAGGACCTAAATATTAACCTCCTAACTTAAATTTATAATAATATTCTAAATATAGCGAATAGGGCTATATAAGCTATAATTATTTATTTATAGCTCCGTTTAATAGAGAAACGTTCTAGTAGCGGAAAGCTTATTAGGAAACTTACGCAAAGAAGATAAAGGAATAAAAACGCTAGTAACTATATTAAGGCACTAGCCCTAAACTATTAGTAAAGAATTTAATAATTATTAGTTTAGATATAAGTATTCGACTACTAATAGGATATACGATTAGGATATTACCGATATTACCTATAATAAAGAGTTTAGATAGAAAAGCTTTAGATCTTACTACGCTTACTAATATTAATTCTAAATAGGGATAAACTTATACCGCTTAGAGACCTAATATTTAAACCTCTTATTAGAAAGAAAAGATAATCCTAACTTCTTAACTTACGCGAGGCCGCGTAACTAAACTACGCCTTAGAGTAGAATTTAACTTAAATAACTTAGATAAACTATAATAAGATAAATTAGAGTAAGAGATTCGCTACTAATCGGTTATACTAAGCACGGAGCCTAATAATAACGCTAAGGAAAGCTTAGCTTTAAGGGATATACTAACTCTAACTATTTTTAGGCCTATCTTAAAACTAACTATACGATTATTACCTCTAGAAGTAAAAGTTTAGACTTACTTTTAAGAGCCTAAGCTAGCTAAAAAATAATATAAGTTAGAGAAAATCTAAGCTATAGAAGAATATAATATTCCGCTATTTAAACTAGGAGATAAGTTAAAAAATACCCCGGTAATATTAAGTATCCTTTAATTATTTTAGGTTATATTATTAATTTATACGTAACTTAATAAACTAATATAATATCGGAAGAAGATTAAGTTCTTAAAAAGTAAAAAGGTTATTATAAATCTCGTCTAACTATTCGAATCGTAAGACTTACTAGTAGATATTTTATCTTATAATACGCTTAATTAGGTAGTCTAAAAAGATATTATAGCGCTAGCTAAAGCTATCTTATTAATATTAGGGTATATTAAAAGCTATATTAAAAGTTATCAGTATATTATTATTATATTAGATAGAGGCTTTATAGTCGATTTAATTAATAAGGCCTTTATAGCTAATAACGCCCTCCTTATAATCTAGTTACCTTAACTAGGTATAATTAGAATAGCGAATAACGAACTTATAATTATTAAGAGGGTTACTTACTTTCGGGTAATTATAGTAGGAATCCTAGCTAACGTGAAAATATACGTGCTAGGAGACTACGATAATTAGGATATTTTATTAGGCCGCGTATAGCTAAGACGCGTTAAGGCTATAAAATATTACGTAAAGGAATAGCTAGAGATTACTAGCTTAGAAAGTATTACTTAGATTATTCCGATTTTCCTAGCACCTAATTTATTTAAGCTAGATAAGAAGACGCTACGAGCCCCTAAATATTTAAAAACGGTTACTAACGATAAAGATAAGATTATATTCGTTAAAGATAATAAGCCTATTTTAGAAAAAGTTAAGGATATTTTATCCGCTATTACTAAATAACTAGCCTCCTAAGTAAAATAAGACTCTTTAAAAAACTAAGAGCTGCCTCCTATAAAAGCTAAATAGCGGGGTAGCTAAAAATAATATAGAAAAAGATAGATAAAATATTATAGCCTTAGATTTAGCGAAAGCTAATAATATCTATTAGTAAGTAAGTAAAAGTAGTACTACCTAAGTTTATATAGAAAAAAATATATAAAATAGTAGGTCTTAAATAGATAGCGGAGAAACCGGAGTTAATAAATAGATAGTTACTTAAGTATTTAAGATAGCTTAGAGGAGTAGAAGAATTACTAGAAATAGAATTAGCTAACCCGAAAGAAAATAAGATAGCTAGGAACGAAAGTAATATAGAAAAGGTAATCCGTAACTACGATAAGCTAGATATAATAAACCTTCTAAAGTATCCCCGATATTAGATAGACTAGGAGAAAATAAGTAATAAAGATAATACTAACTATATATCGTATTTTAGATAGGTAAGTATTATAATAATAAGTACTTTAAAACTTATATCTTATAAAAGTATTACCTTAGATTTAGTTATTTATCCTTTATCGGATACCTTAATTAGGGAAATCGACGCGTAGTTTAAATAAAGCCTTATTATACTAAGAGATTACGTTAAGATAGAAGAATAAAGAGAGAGGGTTATAAGATTATATTTTACTTATAAGAATTACTTTATTTCTACTCTAAAGGAGATTTAGCTTATATAACTAATTACCTATCGAATTAAATTAAAGGAGGGAGTAACGCTAGCCGTATTTAAATAAATAAGGTATAGTAAGCCTAAACGGATCTTTACGGGCAAGGTATTCCTAATAATAAAAAAAGTAAATATTATTTAACCTATTAGCGATAATACGGAATAGGTAGCTAAAACTTTATTCGTTAAGAAGCACCTATTAGACTTAGCGGCTTAGAGAATAGTTTATAATTACCGCGATATTAATAAAAATACGGTAAAACTAAGATATCTATATTATAACTTAAAGGTTAATTTAGACTAAGTATATATTAGATAACTAATAGTTTTCTTTTAGCTAAATACGTTTAATAAGTTTTAGTTAATCTTAATATAGCTAGAGGACGTATATAAGATAGGCTTTACCGCCCCTAACGGTATATAGGAATATATTAATATACCGTAAGGACTAATAAGCGCCCCCTTTACGTACGTAAAGTATAGAGATATCGCGTTTAGTAGATTAATATTAGCGGATAAGGTTAAATATTAAATATTATTAGGTTTTACTATAAAATACTTAACGTTAATATTCGTTTATATCGACGATTATAACCTTAGTAGCGAAACCTTTAATAGATATTTTAATTTCCTTCGATATTAGTATTTCCTTAAAGTAATATAGGCGCTAATTAGTCTCGCGGGTAAGAAAACGAAGCTATTTAATAATATAGCCGAATTAGTCGGGTTCGAATTAGAAGTAAGGCGATTTTGTCTAGGAACTAAGTATTAGTAGAGATTTATATAGTTAGGAGACTATTTCTAATAATATCCCCCTTAATCTTAGAAAGAAGTTTAAATAATATTATAGCTAACCTTATTCTTTCGTTATTTTATACTAAGGAAAGTAGATAAAGCTAAACTTATTAAGGAAATATTTTTTAAAAAAGTAAATAAAGTAACTTTATTAGGACGCTAATCTATATAATTAAAAATATAATATCGAGACGAACTAGTTTAAACGCTAAAAGCGGTAAAAGCTTTATAATTCCTATACTAGGCTATTTAGAATAATATAATATTCGGAGTACGGATAAATATATAATTTTACTTAGTAATAGATATATCCGATATTAAGACTAGGGCCGTTCTCTACTAACTCGATAACTATCTTAACGGAATATCTATTATAGACTTTAACTTCTAAAATATAAAAATTATTATATAGATATCGTTTCGGCTAAGTAATTTAGAATAGCGATATTTTATACTTAAAAAAGAAATATTAGCTATTATTTATATAATTAAGGAATATTAGTAAATAGTAAATATATCCCTATATCCCCTTAAGATCTATATAGATTATAAAGGTATTATTAACTTAATAATAAATATAGCGGAAACGTATAATAAAATTATAAGGTAAATCGATATTTTTTAAAAATAAAATATTAAATATATTTACCGCCCGAATATAATAAAGATTATTAAAATCGTAAATAGTATATCTAAATTATATAATATTTTAAAAAGTAATACTCTAAATATAAAGGGCCGTATTATACTAGCGCTAGATATTATTAAAGCTACTTAACTCCCGTTAAGTAAACTGCTAATAGGTAGAGAGGTATCTTACCTCTAGGTAGCTATATCCCTTTAGCTAGGAGACTCGTAATATATAGAAATCGTGCTCTTTCTCGTTAATAGAATATAAGTATTACTAAATAATAGATATCGCTATATTTAGAAGATAGCTACTAGATATTAAGTCTAGAATAAGATCTTATATTATATTAAATCGAATAAATAGTAAGCTAAGTATTATTTATAATTAAATATCCGGTTAAAATTATAAAATACTTATAACGTATTAAGCTATTTCTTTAAGGAAAAGACTTTAGCGAATTTAAGAGGAATCTTATAGTAGCTAACTCGTTAATCGGATATTACTTATTATTATATATCCTATATAATTTACTAATAAACCGCACTACGCTTACCTAAGTTAAAATATAGATAGATTATAATATATAAGCTATAAGAAATAGTAATTATTAACTTCCTAAGACTTATTACGCTTATTAGTACTTATAAATATTAATATATTCTAATAGTTATAAATTATATAATATATTTCCTATTAACTTAAGTATACGAAAATATAACTAGCTTAGAGGTAGTAAATATATAATAATATTACTAGAGTTTAGTATTTAGCTAGCCTAAAGCTATTTACTTAAATAATAGACGCTATTTCGCTAATACTATTATAGAAAATATAGCTAAGCGATATAGGGTTAAATAGAAGTTTAGCCTAGTCTTATACTTTTAGAGCACTAAATTAGCGGAGAGGTACGTTTAACTAGTAAAAAACTAACTACGAAAATAGAGTCTTAAGTAGTCCGGTATCTCCTTAAAAGCGTAGAATAAAGCGTTACCCTAAATTACTAATATACTAAATTCTCGAAAAGTTAAGACTTTAAGGGTAACTTTAGTAAAGGCTATATTAAGATTTAACCCCGTAGTTATATACTAAAATAAAAAGATACCTAAAGCTAAATAATCTAACTTTAACTATTTTAACTAAGATAACTAGATAGTCCGTAATTTAATATTAGCTATAATAGAAGAAAAAGATATAATCTAAGATACTTTAGCTAACTTTAATACGATTAAATATAATACTAAGCTATAATATACCCTACGAGTTAGTAACTTTATATAGGAAAGGTAAGTGTTAGACTTATATAAGAATAACTAAAATCTATATAGGTATAGAATAAGATCTATATATACTTAGGATAGGGGGAAAAGGGGTATATTACGTAGGATATATTAAAGGGACTTAGGTAATAAGAAGTAAGGTAAGTTTCGATTATATTTTTATTATAGCATTTTAGATAGGAGCTTTAATAAACTCCTAGTCGATATCGGATTAGTTTCGGGAAAAGATTAGATTATACTCGATCTAATATCGAGTATAAAAAAAGAGAGTATACGTAAGAATATTTTATATATAAGTAGAAATAAAATTCCCTTTATTTTAGAGAAAATATAGATAAATATTATAAACTAGAAGAATTATATTTTTAGTATTAGTAATCGCTATTAACTCCCGTATACGTATTATAAAGGCTAACTAATACTAATTAGTAGTTAAAATTTAGTTAACTATAAATTAGTAAGGATAGAATAATCGACCCTAATAGTAGACTCTTACGAAAGTAACTATATAAAGGTAAGCTATAATTAATTAAAGAGTTAATAAAGGGCTATATAGGACCCCTTCTAGAACTCTTAAAGAAGCTAACCCGAATACTTTACGATATCTATCTAAAGCCGGTTCGAAAACTTACTTATAACTATAAGTACCTTTTCCGAAAATAGAATAGAACTCCTTAAATATTATAACTAGCTAACCTAGGAAGTATTTAGATATACTAAGATCCCGAAATAATATTAGAATTAGTTTAACTTAGATCGCTAAGATAATAATATATTAGGAGATTACGAGAACGTAGAGATAATTAAACTAGCGATAGTAAGATTTATCTTATTTATCGAAAGCGATAAGTAACTATCTAGTCTCGCTCTATTTAACCTCTTCTAATAATATTTTAACGGCTAGAAATCGAAGATATAGGAAATAGGACGAGTATTTATAAGAGACCTTACCTGAAGTTTCCTTATAAGATAAGGAATTTATATTAGCAAATCTAAGGAACCCGCCCCGAAGGAACTTAAAAAACTTCTAAATATAGACGAACCTCCGGTATAGCCGGCCTAGGTATATAGCAAAACTTTTTTTAAACTAGGACTTATAATCCTTATAGAATTAATACTAGAAACTAAGACGGATACCTAAACTACTACCGCGCCTACCTCGTAATAATAAACGGTACCTTAACTAAGGCCTAGCTTAGACGCTAAGACCGCCTAAATCTAAATTATCCCCGACTTTTAAGTATTATAACTAGATATATTATCTTAAAACCTATTAGTTTAACTTACCTAATAACTGATAATATACCGATTCTAAGACCCTTAAGCTACCGCCCGAAGAATATAGTCCCTACTAGATATACCTATTAAAGAACTATTAGTAAGTATAGCTAGACTTAATATTAATAGCTAAGGTCCTTATTTAGATACCGATATAGAACTTTATCGATATTAATAAGGACTTTTATCGAAAATACCTCGATTTTAGGATAAACCTATACTAGACGCTTTTACTTTCTTTATATTACCCCCGATTAAATTTCCTAATATATATATTAATTTAGAAATAATTACTCGATTTACTAAAATTTAGGATAAGAATACTATATATTTAGGCGAACCTTATAACCTCTTAAATAATAAGGTCCGTATTTTTATAAATACCTACTTTATATTAGAGATTTACCTATCTTATTTTTATACGATTTTTCTATATATTTTTTTAAGCTAAGCGAGATAGTATTATCTCGATTATATTAACTAGTTTTCTACTTTCCGCGATATATATTTTTAAATATAAAAATATTTTAATATAAACGTTAACTACTCTTATTATTATATAGATTAGATATTTACTACTTATTAGATAGTTCGGATTTTATATCCTAAAAGTAAACTATACGAAGTCTTATAGAAACTTTTTAATAAATTAGATCTTTATTAGCGTGCTCTTAGTTCCGATTATACTAATAACGCCCTTTTACGAATAACCCTTATTAATATTTACCGAGGCGTCCCTAAATTAAAATTTATATTTTTTAGACCTACGAAAGATACGGAGACGCTTATATCTAACCTCCGTTCCTCTCTAGAAATAGCCCTAACTTATTAATCTAGTAGCTTATAGTATATTTAAAGCTCTTACCTACTATTACCTCCTCCTAACGCTCTAAACCCCGATATTTTTTACCTTAATCGCTAATATTAGAAAACCGTTAACTAGCCCTCGAACTAATATTATACCGACGGCGGAAGTAACTTAACTTATAACTTAAAGGCCGATATATCGTAGAACCGTAAATGCTTTATTTATAATAAAGCTAGATACTAGTCCTCTAAATATACGGATAAGGAACGTAAAGTATTTAAATATACGTTTCTAGCTTATTATACTTTTACCGGTATAAATATCGATTTCGACGCTTATTTTATAAAATTCGAAGGGATAGAAAAAATACTAGAGAAAGATAGCGATAATAAATAGGCACTCCTATCTTATAAACTTACCGAAACTTTATACTATACTTTATTATTTATATAATTAACTTAAATATTTTATATACCCCGAATTACGGAGCTAACGGAAAACTTACTATTAATATTACCTTAGGTAGCTAAAATATTATATTAGTTAGTATATATATATTTCCTAATAGGAGGTAACCCCTATAAGCCCGTACTTATTACTACTCCCGCTACTTATTTTACCTTAATAGACCGCTATTCTTAGATAACGTTTTAAGGTATTCTAATTAATATTAGTACGGTATCCGTATCGATATCGGGTTAATTTTAGTTTAAAGTATTATAGCTCCTTATACTTTTATTATTTTTTAATAAGTTTACCGCCGGCTAAGTATCTATTAAATTCGGTAAAAGTTAAATTATTACCTCCCTTAGCTTTATTCGAGTTACGACCCCGGTAGGTAAGATTATATTCTATATCTTACTTACTTAAACCCCGTTCCTCTTATACTTAGTAAATATAAATTAATTAGGGATATTCTTCCGTAATATTTTAAATTACTTTATCTACGGTATAACTAAGATCCCTATTATATATAAATAAGATTATCCTTAATTCTTCCTTTTATTTTCGGAAGAAGTAATATTATATCTTACTAAGTAAGAGATATACTAAATTTATAAATAATTCGGGCACCCTAGCGTATCCTATCTATACTAACTACTTACTCGGGCTAGATATAATATTAATATCTAAGCTATTAAGGCTATCTCTAAAATCTATTATTAGTACTAACTAAATAGCCCCGCGCCCTAATAGTTTAAATTTAAGCTAGAGGATAATTACGATTTTAACTTTAAGGTTATTATAAATATTCTCTATATTAACTAATAAGCTATCCTATATATTATTAACTAAGCTATAGCTTTCTAAGCTACCCGGTTTCTCCTATCTCTTTCTGCGAAGGATACTTAGAATACCCTTCGTATAATCTAAATCGATACTTACCTTAAACCCCCTAATATTATTCGTTATAATATTAAAAAGAACTTTAACTTTTAGGAGTTCTATTCTAAGGCTACTACCTTAAGTATTATATATACCTAGGTCCCCGTCGAGGTATATTAGTTAGTTAGGAAAGTTAAATAATACTATACCCCCTTTTAATACGCTTATAAGGTAATCTTAGCTAAACTTCGACCTAATATTAGTCGAGATTCTATCTTATAAATAGCTATAAAAGTAGTTAACGATATAGTAAAACCTAATAAACTTATCCCTACCTTTTTAGTTTTTAGAGCTTACTTACGCGTGCACCTTAACTTAGCTCTAACCCCTTCTACTTTACGATAAGCTACCGCTATCTAGAAAGCTATAACTAAATTTTAAAAATATTATACTTAATAAATAATCCGTAATACTCTATCTATACGAAATAGCCCCGATATCTCCGATATTCTACGGCTACCTTTAAATAGCTAAGTTCGTATTTAGCGCGAACTTAGCAAATAAACGGGACTATATACCTTTCTCTTTATCGATAGCTATAACGTTACCGTTAATCTCCTATATAGACCTTATTCTTTCTAGTCTACGTATATCCGCCCTTTTCTAATACCTTTATATAAAAGCCCCGAATCGATGCCGACTTTACCTCCTCCTAATATTAACTTAACTTCGGTATTATCCTAAGTAACGCCCTATCCGAGGATTACTATACGTATTCCTTAAAATCTCTCTACGGATAACGCCTTTATAATATAAAAAGAAAAGGATAATATATCGTTATCCCTTAAGTTTTAGGCTAAAAGGAAAATTATAACGGCTAGCTAATTTTTTAAGGCCTTAGATACCTAGGAGATTAATAACCTTATTAGCCGCGGTATCTTTTCTTTTAAATAATATAATATTATTAAGTATTATAGCGTTTGCGTTTTTAAAGCCCGTATAGTCCGGGAAATTAAAAGGATAAGTATTAACTACCTATACGAAAAATCTAAGCTTATTATTATAGGTTATAGCGATAAGGGTAAAGATACTATCTTTACCTAATCCTTAATAATATAATAAGTTAGCTAGTAGCTTATTCTCGCTCTTACCCCCGCTACCTTTTAATTAGGCTTTAAACTAGCCTTATATAATATTACTTAAGTATACTTATAGTTACGATCTAACCTTAAAAAGACTATTATCGCTACGCTTCCCCCTAAGATAAAAGACCGGTACCCTCCGGATATTATAATCTACGTTATTAAGCTACTATACGGTATTACGGAGGCCGGTATCTATTAGTTTCGGACCTACTAAGATTACTATTTTTAATAGCTACGGATACGGACGTTAACCTTCGATACTTACCTTCTTATTAAGTATAGCGACCGAGCGCGTTTTAAGCTTATTAGTTTATAAACTAACGATACTCTTATATTTAGCATAAAGGCGTTTAGATAATTAAAAAATAAGTAGATAACCGCCGCTTAGTTCCGCACTAAACCTAAGACTATCCTCTAAGCCGGGGATATTACGGACTTTAATAGATTTTAGATTAACCTTACCTTAAGTTCGATCTCCCTTCGATAAAAGGGCTAGGCGGCTAAAATTTAACCCGTCGACTACTCCGCCCCGGATTACGCTTAGTAGTACCTCGAATAATATACCTAGGGTGCTTATATCGCCTCTATCTATTAACCCGAAGCTGCCTATAATCTTTCCGTTATTATATAAAAATAGTCTCTAAATAAAAAAAACTATAAGAGGCTTAATAAAAGGCTATAATAGTAGTAAAAGTATTAAAACCGAGGATTATAATATATCCTTATACCGCTAAATAATATAAAGCTTTATATTTTTACTAATAGTTTTTTTATAAATAACTCTAACTTATCCTTATAAATTAGATACGTTATTATACTTAGATAAGAGACCGGCGGTAAAGATAAGTTTACGCTTTCCGGGAATATTATCTACTAAAGCTTAATAAAGTATAAAAAAGTAATACGGTCCGTACTAGCGTCCGAAATATATAGGATATTAGCTAGCTTCGATATCGGTATTTTTATCGGCTTAATATTAATAAGAATTCGGTCCGAACTCGGATTAAGCGTAATCTAGACTATTATCTATACTAACTTATACTCGCTATATAAATATCTAGTAAAGCTTAGGACTACGAAAGAAAAAAAGTTAATAATTAATATTATATTAATAAGAGAGTCTTATAAGAACTAGGAGGTCGAGGAAATTAAATAGATAAATAGTTTAGATAACCTTATAAACGCTATAACTAAGGATAATCCGAATAAAGCGCTAGAACGACTAATTAATACTAATACCCTTAATATCCGAGTTTAAGGCTTTATAACCCGGAAGGAGAAAAGCCTAAACTTAGCATAGCCTAAAAAATCGCCCCTTCCCGAAAAAGAAAAAGTTACCGGTATTAGACTTATATAAGAATAACTAAAATCTATATAGGTATAGAATAAGATCTATATATACTTAGGATAGGGGGAAAAGGGGTATATTACGTAAGATATATTAAAGGGACTTAGGTAATAAGAAGTAAGGTAAGTTTCGATTATATTTTTATTATAGTATTTTAGATAGGAGCTTTAATAGACTCCTAGTCGATATCGGATTAATTTCGGGAAGAGATTAGATTATGCTCGATCTAATATTAAGCATAGAAGAAGAGAGTATACGTAAGAATATTTTATATATAAATAGAAGTAGAATTCCCTTCGTTTTAGAGAAAATATAGACGAATATTATAAACTAGAAGAATTATACCTTTAGTACTAGTAATCGCTATTAACTCCCGTATGCGCACCACGAAGGCTAACTAATAGTAAGATAAGGTAAATATGTTATATAGGAAGTTCGTAATTATATAAGATAACCTATCTATTATTATTAAGGTTATCTTATCTATTACGTATTTAATCCGTAGCGTTATCGGACGTTAAGTTTTGCGAAAGCTTTATATAAACGATTTTAAACTATTTATACTATATAAGGCATATTTAATACCCTTACGGCGGGTAATATAGGATATAGCTACCCGATAGGGCTATAAGCTAAGCGAAGGAATAGATAAGCTTTAAAGTAAAGACCCTTACGCTTATAGGAACTCGCTATTATAAGAAGTTAAGGGGAAATACGTAAGGTTAAGTAAGAATAAACTAAGAATAATAACTTATTATAGTAAATATTAAGTTATTATAGTAGATTATTAATAGCTATTAGCTAGCTAAGGGGCTAAGGATTGCTAATAGTTATTTATATTTATTTTACTTATTATTTTTCTCTTTTATTTTCTATTTTTTTATACTATACCTTATATACCTTTAACCTCGTATACCTTCGTAGGTTTTATATACTTAATTACGATTATATTTTTATATACTTTATTTTCTTTTAACTATTCTCTTAACCTATCTTTTTTTCTTACCTATATATATTTCTTCTAACTTATCGGATATTAGTTTATATACGACCTCTTTTTCTTACTTATATATACCTCTTCTAACTTATCGGTATATACGATTTCGTATCCCTTTTCTCTTTCTTTATCTTACTAAATATTAACGCTATTATTTTTTATCGTACGCTCCTTTTCCTCGTTTCTTTTTATTATATATTACGATCTATTATCGTATATTTTCTTCTCCTTATCGTGTACTCGTTTTTCTTATTATACACTTATTTTTCTTATATTTTCTTCTCCTTATCGTATACTCGGTTTTCTTATTATATACTTATTTTTCTTATATTTTCTTCTCCTTATCGTATACTTATTTCTCTTATTATATATTTATTTTCTTATCGTATATTACTATCTTTATATATATTATACCCTTATATATTATCTATCTCCTATTTCCTATAATTATTCTTATATAAGTATATAAGATTATAAATTACTTAACGGAAAAAGAAATTAACCTTAAGAAAAACTTTACTATTTATAAATAATATAAAATTATATAATAAAAATTTAAATAATATTAAGAAATATTCTATAAGTAAATAAGGGAAAGTTAAAAGTTTAAAATTTCTAAAAATTTAAAGATTTTTTTTATTATAAGCACTTTATATAGCTACGTCTTAGCTAAATAAGTAGCTAAAGGAGACTAGGTAGCTTAGTACCTCGCTAAAGTTATATAGGATAAATTAGTACTCTTAACGGTTATAGTAAATATTTAAAAATTCTAGGTCTTAGAATAGGATATTATAATAAATATATTACTAAAAAATTAGCTTATAAAGCTAGATAAGCTTTAGAGGTTATATAAGATAGCGTATAACTTCGCTAATATTAAGGTTAAGAGAGGTAAAGATAGTAAATTTCCTCTAATAATAGAGATTATTATAGTAATAAAAGATATATAAAAATAGATCTTATCTACTACTAGCGGATTTTTCTCTAAAATAGCTTAGCGTTTATATAATTATATAATCGTTAATATTAAGTAACTAATTTAAGATAAGCTTAAGGGCTAGGAAGATATAGATATACTAGGAGCTGCCTTATCTAAACTAATACTTAAAGGAAATAGCTATAATTAATAATAAGTAATCGCTATACCCGGCTTTAAGGCGGGAGCTTAGAATACTAAGAAAATATCTAAGTTTAAGGTTAATTAGAATATATAATATATAATCGAAAGAAAAGCTACTTAGCTTATACCGCTAATTTTTATTATAGAACCGATAATTAAACCGATAAATAAATAAGAAGAAAATAAATCAGATAATTATATTTTAATCTCCGTAAATAGAATTAGTAATAAGGACAAATAGCGTTCGTTAATAAATAATATACTTATAAAAACGCTAATAAAAACGCTAATAAAATTAGCTAAGCTAATAACCCTAAGTTTTACTAAGGCAATATCTATTCTAATAAGCTAACTATTAGAATATATATATCGCTAGCTGCTTAGGAATATAACACGCGTTAAATACGCGTAGCACGCGTCGCAGAGATAACTATCTTTATATAAATAAAGTAGGAGGTTAGGGATACGTATAAAAAGGAGTCGAACTCGAGATAATACCGATCCGAGACTAGTATAATATTAATATAATATACGAAGTTAATATAGGAGGAGGATAGGGAGGCAGTTAGTAAAAAGAGGAATATATATATAATATATTTACTTTTCTATATTTTTTAAGAGAGAAATAAGTTATAAGTAAAGTTATTATTTAATCTTTTATAACTTTATTAGCTAGAGCGTATCGTGCGGTAAATATAATATTCCTATACGCTATATAATCTAAATAAGTTACCCGAACCTTATTATCTAAGTTAATATAGTATACGTATTTTAAGTCTAATCTATTAGTATTTTTACTATAAAAAGTTTATAATATAACTTTAGCTATTTATTCGGCTTAGGAAAGATACCTAACCGATACTAATTAGTAATAAAGCTAAGTTATATCGCGGACTTAATTACCTTTTATTATTTAAAACTTAGTTAACTAATATAAGCTAAAATACTAGCTTCGTTATTATTTAACCTTAGTTTAGATCGGAAATAGAAAAGTAATTTAGATAGTAGATATTTATTAAAATACCGACTTCTAGGAAACTATAATTATTATTTTAATAATATATAGATATATTTTAACTAATATCTAGTTAGTAACTTAATAATTCGAATATCCTAGTACTTAGCGATAACTTACTATAAATTAATATTATCTATTCTTTCTTCTTTTTACTTTTAGTTTAGGATTTTTAGGAACTTACTTTAATTTTAACCTAAGGTTTTATTAACCTTAGATTAATTTTAATAGTTACTTTATAACTATTATTTACTAAGCTTTTATAAGTTTAGTACTAAAAGTCTCTTATAATTAAGTTAATTTAGTAATATATAAGAGATAAAAATAATAAAAAATGAAAATAATAAGAAAAAAAAAAAAGTAAAATCCTTACGAGTCCCCTACCCTTACTCCTAACGCGGATATTTAAGAGGGCGCGACGCGTAACGATCGCGTAGGGCCGGCTAAGTAATATTACTATATTAGTAATATCTATTAAATATCGACTCGAATACGAATAGGGATTAGATTATTATTAGATTTACTTCGGCACGCTAATCTTTATATAAAGGCGTATTATTACTTATAAATATAGTAAAAGCTTACATAAAGGTAATAATAGCTAGGATAGTTTATTAAGTTAGTATTAGTTTATATAAAGTTAAGTTTTAATAAGCTATATATATATTATTATACCGGATACCTTTTTTAGTATATTAGTAATAAGTAGTTATTAATTAAAATACCTATTCCTAATAAGCGTTAATTTTTAGCTCCTATTTACTTATATAGCTAATATAATTTTAGTATAAGGGCACCCTCTTAATATCGCCGCGCTAAATAGCGTTACGCCGCGCCTAAGATAATAGCGTAAGCGGCGGCGGAGATATAAAAAGATTACGCTTAGTAGGTTATACTTAATAAAGTATAATAAGCGTTACCGCGAAAATAGGTAACGGTATTCGCGGGCGCGGGCGATAAATAATCGCGGATACCGTAAAAGGAGCTTATAAAGGGCGCGTAAAAAAGATAAGAGTAAGACGCGCGTAATATATATTTAAAGCTAAGTTTAAAATATATTAAAAACTAAGTTAATTTTAACTTATAGCTAATATAAATTAAAGCTAAGATTAATATACCTTTACGCCGCTAGTAAATTAAAGCCTTAAGAATATTATCGTTATTAATATTATTCTCGGACTTAGGATTTAAAATAATAATCTAATAATTACGCGGAGCGATAAGTATACGAGGAGGCGGTCCTAATATATAATAGATCTTAAGTTAAAGTTAGTAAAAGCTTATTATAATACTAACTCGAAATCGACTTAAACTTACCTCTAATACGTAACGATAATAATAATAATAATAATAATAATAAAAGTAAAAAGAAAAGGAAAGGAATAAGGAGCTCGGGCGCGGGGTAATTTATAAGTAAAATACTAAGTTATTAATTTACCTTACTAAATAAGATACGTACTTACCCCTCCTATAAATAGTATATTAATATATACTAACCCCTTTTACGGATATAAGAGGTATATACCTCCTAAATATAAATACCCCCCCCCCCCCCCCCTTTTAAAAATTTTTTTTTTCCCTTCCCTCTTTATAACCGCCTTAGTTTTTCTTATCTATTTTTCGCGGTTAATCCGGCGAAAGTTTACTAGGTATCGCGTTCTTTATTTAATATATTATATTATATTTATTCTTCGTTTCTTTAGTCCTTAGATTAGAAAGAAAATACTACTAGGGGATTACGGTACTTTTAGGGTTAAGAATCACGCTACCTTAAGGGTATCGTAATATAAAAACTATAATAACCCGGCGGAACTATAAATATTATAATATAAAAACGCTTAATATTATAGGAAGGAGATAACCCTTACTAGCTACGGGGGTTTACTAGTTAATAAGGGAGATTCCCCCTCGCGTAGCTAGTATTTACTAAGGGTCTCTAAAGTAAAATACCCCGGTAATATCCTTATAGCCGGCTTATATTAAGTTTAAGGGAGTTACTTACCGGTCTCTTAGCTTAGAAGCTACTAAGCTAAGGGACTAGCTTATAGCGGCGGCTAATAATATATAGCGTTAAGCTTTATATTAGTAATAATATATAGCGTTAAGTTTATTACCTAAACCTTATCTATTATTTACGAAATATAGATAACGGAAAGATATAATATATAGCTTAATATATATTATCTTAGGAAATTATATTAGAATTATTAAGAAATATATCGGATATTAGCATAATATCGACCTAAGTTTATCTATAAATTAGCAAAGTAAGGGTATCTACTAGTCCTAAACTATATAAGTTCTTAGAAGTAAAGAAATAATTTAATCTACGAGAGCTACTAAAAGAACCTAATTATACCTAAACTACCTACTTTATAAATATATATTCTTAACTATAAAAAGAAAAACTACTAATATTAGAATATATATATCGCTAACTACTTAGGAATATAATACGCGTTAAATACGCGTAGTATATATTATAAAGATAACTATCTTTATATAAATAAAGTAGGAGGTTAGGGATACGTATAAAAAGGAGTTAAACTCAAGATAATACTAATCCGAAATTAGTATAATATTAATATAATATACGAAGTTAATATAGGAGGAGGATAGGGAGGTAGTTAGTAGGAGGAGGAACGTATATATAATATACTTACTTTTCTATACTTTTTAAGAGAGAGATAGGTTATAAGTAAAATTATTATTTAATCTTTTATAACTTTATTAGCCGGAGCGTATTATATAATAGACGTAATATTCCTATACGCTATATAATCCGGATAAGTTACCCGAACCCTATTATTTAGGTTAATATAGTATATATATTCTAGGTCTAATCTATTAGTATCTCTATTATAAGAAGTTTATAATACGACTCTAGCTACCTATTCGGCTTAGGAAGGATGCCTAACCGACACTAACCGATTTAAATAACCTTATTAGGCAGCTTTTAAATAACCCTATTAGGCCTATTATAGAAATCCGTTAGATAGGGATAAATAAAGATAACCCCTACTTTTAGTTTTATTACTTAAATCCTAATAAAGAAAGTTATTACGACCCTTACCTTTAGTCTAATAAAGAAAGTTATTATAACCTCTACTTTTAGTTTTATTACCTAGGTTCTAATAACTATTACCTCCGAGGCTACTATTTCTAATATAATAACTTTAGGAAAGATAGTTACTTTATAGATATCTATTCTTATAAAAATAGCTATTTTATAAACCCCTATATTAATAGCGACGATCCCGCCTATGCCTAAGTAGCCCTAAGCTACTTAGATTATCTATATAGTAACTATAAACTCGAATATTTATAAAAAAGAGATATAAACTATATTAATAACCGAGTAGTAAGCTAAGATAGAAGTACTAGCGAATATAATAAGCGCTAAGATAAAAACGCTTATAATTATTATAAATAAGTAAAAAGTTAGATAACTAACTAAGTAACGAATTATAATAAATAAATAGAGAGATTAATAAATAACCGAGATAAGAGAAATTATCCGCTATAAATATACGGAATTTTAGTTAGCGATAAAAATAAAGCGAGGTATTAGATAAATAGTATTTATAAAGGAGAATAAAAAGATAATCCTTATAGTTTATAATAAATTAATAAGGATACTTAATTAAACGTTAATCTAATTAAAAAAACCCTTAATAGATATAACCGATATTACCTAATTATAAAAAGCTATTAAGGAAGTATTACGGGATATTTTTTAGTTAATATTAATTTAAAAGGTTATTAAAGAAGTAATATATAATACTCTTTAATTTACGTTAATTTAAGATATTATCTAAACCCCTCTAAATATAGTTATTAAGTTAATATTACGCTAGGTAATAGAAATATCTTTCGAAGAGTTCGATAAATAGATAATATCGGACCTATTTATATAATATTCTAGCTAGATAACTAAGTTAAAGAGGCCTATTACTACTACCTAGTTAGGCGATAGAGTAATTAAAAAGGCGAAGCTATCGGAAAGATAAGAAGAAAGGTCTCCTACTAAGTTAAGTAGGTTAACGGAAATTAGGAGCATACCGCCCTAATCTAGGACTAGGCTATTTTCTAGGCTATTTAAGGAGGGTTATAATAGAGAGGTTTAGACGGAGAAGGTAGTCGTAGGCGACTATAATAAAGATGCCCCCTTACTTTATTAGATAGGCGTTAGAGGATAAGGTATAAGGAGATAAGGAATAGGAGAAAAAAAGGGAAGAACTTAGAGGAATAATTATTATTATTAGACTTGCTATAAGACTAATAAAAAGGGATTACGACCACTACTGCCCTAACGCATAACATTATACGATCTAATCTGATCCTATAATTTAAGACCGATTAAGGGATTTTACCTCCTTTTTCTTATCTAAGCTACCTCCTACCTCCTAAGTTATACGAGGCACGACTTAGGTAGTAATATATATTTTATTAGAGGCTTCCCTATATTTATACTATCCTCTATATATATATCGTATAGTAGATATAAAGGGGTATAGAGAGATAATATTTAATACTTACCTTATTTACTTAAAGCTTTTTACTCCTTTAAGTAAGGGAAATTTATATTAAGGTTATTAAGTTTATAATTACCTTTAGCGCTATAATTTACTCTGCTCTAACTCTATTAGGCGGGGAACTTAAAAGCCTTATTTTTTAATAGCTAGCTATAACTTAGTTTAAATACCTCCGCGTTATTTTTAAAATATACTAAGTAACCCTTTCTTATTATATTAAGTTTAAAACCTTTATCCCTTTTATTAATATTTACTTATCTTACCGCGCCGCTTATAGCTATTAACTCCTTTATAATAAAAAGCTTATAGCTTATATTTACTTTATTTTTAAGAGAATTATTATATACCTTTATTAATATTATAAAAGTTAGCCTCGCTTTACTTATATTTTCTTTAAATCTTTTTAATTTTTTTCTATTATTTAAATATAAATTTTAAATATTACCTCTTAGTCCCCTAAAATTTTAAAAGCTTATTTTTATAAAAAATAATAACTTTGCTAAAACTTTAAAAAAGAAAAGCTTTAAAAATATAGCTAGTTTTTTAAATATTTTACTAATAAATTACCTTAATTAAAACTTAATAACGCTTTATAAATTTATTAAAGCTTTCTAAAATTTCTAAATAGCGCCTTAACTTAGCTTTATAATAATAAAATTAGCCTTAATAAGTTTCTTTATATTTATAATATTCTTATAATTATAACTTTTTATTACTCTTATAATAGCGAGGAAAATAAAATAATAGCTTACTTTACTTTATATTATAAACTAACTATTTATAAAAGGACGCTTTTATTAATATTTCTTATAAGTTTAATTTAAAATTATAAAGATTTTAATAAAGCTTTTAGCTATAAAGTTATTATAAGCCCTTTTATTTTATAATTTATTTACTTATAATATTTTTATTAATTTAACTTTTTTTTATTATTTTATAATACTTAAATATATTAAAATATTTAAATATAAAATTTAAGCGTAAGGGATAATTTTTAATATTTTTGCTATATAATTATTATTATTTATTTACTTTATATTTTACTCCTAACTCCGCTTTTTACTCCGCTTAACTTTATTTAGTTTACTTAGCTTTCTTACCCCTTTTCTTACCCCGCCCTTTACTTTATCTTTTATATTTAATAATACTTTTAACCTTTATAAGCTTATCTTTTAAGCTATTATTATTACTCTCCGCTATATATTTAAATATTACTAATATAAACTTTATAAGAGATAATTTTAATATTTAAATAAGGTCTAGCTTAGGCTTTAATATCTCTTTTGCCGCCTCCCTAGCCTTTATTTCCCCCGCTTCCTATTTCTTTTTACTCTCTCTTATATTATTTACTTTCTCCGCTCCGCCTACCCCCTTAACTTTATTCGCTTTCTCCTTATCTTTTCTAATTATTATCTACTTCGATTTACTTTTTAATATTAATATAATAAAATTTATATTTAAGCTATTACTTTATCTTTTATTTTTAGCTTTATTTTTAGCTTTAGCTTTAGCTTTAATAGATTTAAGTTAAAAGTATATTAAATTTTAATAATATTTTTTAAAATATATTTAAATTAGTTATTTTAATATAATCCGCTACTTTTTAATTAATATTATTTTATATTTAGTTAAGATTATATTTTTAAATATATTTTTAATTAAAATTTTAGTAAGAATAATATAATAAGGTTTTTTAAGCTAATAATAATAATAATTATTATTATTATTACGCGTACCTTCGCTACTACTATTATCGCCCCCTTTACTTTTACTATAAACTCCGCTATTATCGCTATAGTTATTATTATTTAAGTTAACGCCTCTACCCCCGCGCCCCTCGCTATTATTTTTATTTCCTCCTTTATACTTATTATTATTATTACCTTTATTTATAATCTAATTATTATATTTATTATTACCGCTATTATTATTATTACTCTACCCCTTTCCTTACTTTTTACTTTACTTATACTAATAATTATCTATTTATTAAATATTCTAAAGTAAATTAGCACTAATATATAAAACTCTTAAGGAGGAGCGTTAATAATTATAATAATAAGAGTAATATTAAAAATAGCTGCTAAGGTAGCTAACCTTACTAAAGCGCTTACTTAAGGTATTATTATTATTTTAATAAGTTAAAGCTTTAATATTTTATTCCGCCTTTATATATCGCGTAAGTTAATTTAAATTTTTTATTATTATTTATTATTAGCTATAAAACTCCGCTTTACTTTATACTACTTTATACTTACTAATAAGTTACTTAGCTATCCTCTTTTATTAATATACCGCGCTACTTTTAGTATAATAATATATAACTCCTTTAAATATATTTATAACTTAATTAGTATTTTAAGCTCTAACTTTAACTTTACCTTTAATTTCTAATTTTACTTACCTTCTAATATTTATATTAAGCTTTAATATAATTAAAATAACTAGCTAATTATAAGCTTATATATTTTATTAGTTTTATATATAGCTAATATTATATAATATTATTTATTTTATTATTTTTAATATAAAATTTTATAATTAGCTAGCTAAGCTATATATATAATATAAAAAAAATTATAAAGCTTATTATAAATAATTTTAAATATATTTATTATTATTATTTTATTAATATAGCTATATAATTTTTATTATTTTCTCTTTATTATAAAAGTTAAAAAGAAAAGTTAAAAAGAAAAGTTAAAAAAAAGGAGTTAAAAATATACTTTCTTTTAAAAATAATAAAAAGAAGAAAAAAAGGAAAGAAAAAAAGAGGCAGAAAAGAAAAAGATATAGCTCTCCTTTTTCTAATTACTAATAGATAATAAAATAGCTACCTTATTATTTTACTTTACCCCCCCTTAAATTTTCTTTCCTTTACCTTACGCTATACCGCCTCGCTTCGCACCGCCCCGCACCGCCCCGTACTACCTTATACCGCCCCGCGCTACGCTATACCGCCCCGCTCTTTCTACCTTATACTTTATAAACTTTCCTTTTCTCCGTATTCCCCTCTTTACCTTACTTTTCTTCTATTATTCGAAACTACCCCTAAGTAATAAGCTTATTATATTATTCTACTACTAGCTATTATTATACTTTTATATAAGCGTATAGTAAGCTTTCTTCTTATAGTTAAGGGGTTTTATTTTACTTTAAGGGATTTTTCTTACTTATTATATTATAAAAGTTTTAAATATTATAAAGGCCCCTAGTATATAAATAAATAAAAATAAATATATTTTATATAGCTTAAAATTACTTTATATATATTTTAAAAAGGGGAAAAACTAAAAAACTTAAAGTAAAACCTTTCCTTTAAGTATTATTTTAGCTTTAAGTTAAACCCCGCTTATACTTAATATTTTATATATTTAATAAGTTAAATAATAATTAATAATTAAAAAGCTAATATTCCTTTTAAAATAAGTTTTATAATAATAAGGATATATATAAACTAAGTTTAATATAAAATTTATATAGCTTATTTATTTTTTTAGCTATTATTATTATTATAAACTAAATCTTTATAATTAATTAAAATAACCTTAATATTTTAATTAATTAAAACTTTATTAATATAGCTAAGAAATATTTAAAAGTCTTATTATTTTATAATAAACCTTATAATAACTAATTTTAAGGAATAGTTAGATTATTATAATAAAGCTATAGATAAGTTTAAAAAGAGGTTAAGGGAGGTATTATTATATTTGCTTCTTAGCGTTTCCGCTTTTTTTATTATTAGACTTTAGTTAATATTAAAAAGAGAGGAGGGGTAATATATATAAAATTCCAATTTATAAACCTTTAAAGTTAAGAAATATATATATTTTTCGCCTAGTCTTATACCGCTCTTATTATAAAATAAAGTTAACTTTACTTAAGGTAAAATATTTAATAAAAAATATAATAATATAGTTTTTTCTTTCAAGCTATAAAATAAGCAGATTTACTTTTTATATAAAATAATAAAATATTTATTATATTATAGCTTTATTATATAATATTATTATTATTATATTATTACGCTAGTAGCTATAGAAGCTACTAGAACCTCAATAATATATTAGGTAGGAAAAACCCTCTTATAAGAGGTAAAACCCCTTATAGCGCGGTAAGACCGCGGCCAGCTGAGGGCCGGGTAGGATACGTAACGTATATAAAGGAAGTAGCTATCGGCTATAGTAATACTATATAATATAAGGAAAGATAAGGAAAAATAAGGAGAGTAGCGGTATATATTACTTATATAGGCCGGTATATACCCCTTTAAGGCCTTAGTATATACCTCTTAACCTTTTAGTATATAGCTATATACCTTTTATATATACGGTATATACTAAAGTATATACCTTTTTATAAAGCCTTCTTAATCGGGAAGCCTTTTTAATTAAGAAGTTACTTTTATTAATTAGTAACTTAAGGCTTAAGAGTATATAAAAAAAGAGGGGGTTACCCTTACTAGCGCGGGCAAGCTGTTATTAAATTAGTAATCTTAATAAAATTAATTATATAAGTAATTCTTATAAGTGCGTATATCGTCTATAGCTAACTTATACTAAAAGTAAAATACTTATTAAAAAGACTACTTTTATAATATATTTTATACTAGTTATATTAATACGCTTATAAGCTTTAAAGATTTTTACTAAGTATAGTATAATAAGTATTTAGCCCTAATACGCGCCCGAACTTACTAATAGTTAGAGTAAATTAGCTTAGTGCGTCTTATATAAAATACGTAAATAATCGTACTAAGTATAAGCTAATTACTAATCTTATTATAATAAAGGCTATTTACGCTATAGCTAGGGTAGCTTATAAGCTAAGCTTTAGTTATAACTCTTAGTTAGTAAGTTAAAATCGGAGTTATAATAAGTTTAAGGTAAATTTTATACTAATAAAAGTAATAAAAAAATACTATTTAGCGCGTGAAGGAAACTTACGCTATTATATATTATAATAGCTTCTACGCTAATTAAGTTATTTAAGTAGCTACTAGCCGCGTACCGCTTTAAAGCTTATTACCTCTCGCTTTTAGCAAAGATCTTATTATTAAAATAACTAAAAGTTTAACTAGCGTTAACTAACTTATTATAGCTATTATAATATAAACTTAAAAATAGCGTATCTTTTATATATAATTAATTAACTTTTATAACTAGGTAATAGATAAGTTACGCTATATCCGCTACGCGGCTAAGAATAAGGTAGCTTTATAAGGGACTTTTTCGCTTTATAACCGCCCTCTTATCCTTATTACTTCTCCGCTTATAATTAAAACTTTTTCCGCTTTAATATTTATTAAGTTTAAGTTTAAGTTAGAAGCTAATAAGTTTATTATATTTAATATTACTTTTACTCCCGCTATAAAGGAAGCTCTTACTATTATTAAAAGCGTTATAAGCGCTTATAATACTATTAAGCCGCCTCTTTATAAAGAGATTTCTAATCTTATTTAAAATAATCTTATTAATAAGTATTCTAATAATAAAAATTTTATAACGCTAGCTAATAATTATATTATATCTAGTAAAGAATAATAAAAGCTAATAACTTTTACTTTAAGTTATAAATATAAGCGAGGATATAAATATAGCTATAGCCGCGGCCGCGGCTATAATAATTATAAATATTCCCGCGCTTCGCGTAGCTAAATTAGTTTTTTATATATAGTTAAAATAATTAAAACTTAGAGCTAAGTAAGTAGTTAATAGAGTAAAAATATAAGTATATTATTATATAGTAATTATTACGTATTTACGCTAAAGTTAATATCTCCGTTCTCTTTTTTTTTTATAAAGTAATAATATAAGGTTAAATTAGTAAAGCCTTTTTACTAAAAGAAACTAATATATAAGTTATATTATAAATCGTAAGTTATTAAGCGCTTTAGTAAGGTCTTACTAGTCTTATATTAAACGCTAGTTAATATTAAAAAAAGTATATTTTTATAAATAAAAGTATAATTAATAAAAATATAAGGGATTATTTTATCGCTGCTATTATAAGGGTATTACTTTAATATTACCCTAGGCACCTTATAAGCTTAGAGAAATAAATTAAGTTTAATATATTTAGTTTTAAGCTATATAAATATTATACTAATAAACTTAAGGAGTCTATTATATATATAAAAAGCAAAGCTAGCTTTAAGTTATAATAGCTTATTTATAAGGTAATTATATAATTACCTATATTTCTTTAACCTTCCCTTTTTAAAGTACTAGTAAAGGAGCTACTTATTATAAAGTTAAGTATTAAAGTCGCGTTACTTATATCTTATTATTAGCTTAGGGCTAGTTTATATTATATAAAATTTCTTTAAGTTTTATAATACTTCGTATCTCTTTTAGCGGGGGTATCTTTTATATTTATAATATACTTACTTAGCTGCTTTCTTTACCGTAATATAGATAAAGTTTACTATTTTAATATATTATAAATAGTAATAGGTATAAACTATATAATAAGTAAAATAAAAGTTAAGAGGTAAGATAAAAGCTTTAGCTTTAATATAGTAAATAAGGGTAGCCTTATAGGCCCCGGTAATAACTTAGAAATACTTAGATTATTTTATAGCTAAGGCTTTTATAATAAAGCTATATAATATCTCCCCTAGCTATATAAGTAAGGCGAACTAAGTTATACTAAATATAATAGCTAATTTAATAACTTTAGTATAAATTTTCTTTACCCTTAATAAGGTATAGCCTTATATTAATACTATAATCTTAGTAAGGGCTAGGTATTAGCGCTTAAGCTTAGCGGTAAGTTTTAAAAGGTAAGATTTCTAATATAGCTTATAATATAACTAGACTCTTAAGAGTCGCGCTTTTTATATTAGTTATATTATTATAGCTCTAAGCTAAGGCTTAATTATATCTACTATCCTTATTTTCGTAAAATATATTAATTTACTTTTAGCTAGCTAAAAAGTTATTTTATAATTTAAAGCTTATTATTTATAAATTTACTATATACGCTTAAGTTAAAATAATACCTAAGCCTTATCACGTTTAATATTAAGAATATTAATACCGTTTATAAACTTTATTATAAGAAAACTTAATATTAAGTTTAAGCGTTAATATAGTAAGGATATATATAAGAGGAAGAGGACCGGTAATATAAAAGACTTTTAAAAAACCCCTTACTAGATTAAGAAAATATCACTAAGTTTATAGTTAAACTTAAATCTTAAAATATAGTTTATAAGATATAATTAGATAAACGCTATAACTTATTTAAGGAAGCTTAAGTAATTTATAATAATAGTTAACTTATTATAAGAAATATAGTTAAAAGCTTTAGTAAAGTTTAGTAAAAAGAGCGAGGCGGTGCTATTTTAGTTTTAAATTATCTTAATTATTTCGGTAAGTATAAAAACTGCTATATTAGTAAAGCGCTATAATTTATTACTTATTTAGCTATTAGGGAGGATCTAAGCTTTCTCCGCTACTAATATAATTTTCCTAGCTATAATTATTTTTAAAACTTTCCCTATTATATTAAAAAGTAAAATTAGCTTATATTTATTAAAAGTATAATATATAGCTAGTAATTTATTTACTTTCTAAATAATTATAATATTAAAGATTTTAAATTATAATAGGAAATAATTATTATTAATATAATTTTAGAAAATTTTTTAGAAAACTTAGATAAAAAGGGGTTTATATCTTTTTAAAAACTTAACCGGAATCTTATTAGGGCCGGCTAATTTCTAAAAAGTAATCGAGAAAAAAGTAAAATAAATATCTTTAGTAATAATAATACGCTTAATATAAAAAAAAAGAAAGGATTATTAAAGTAAGTAAAGAGGCCGAATTAATAAGAGCTAAGAAAAATTATTAGCTAAGTAAAATTACCTTATCAGAGAAGGTAACCGCTAATATTAACTTTAAGTATTTCTAAAATATAAGGATATATATTAGCTTAGGCGCGGCCTAGCTTCGTAGCCGGGCTTAATATTCTATAATCTAAAAAGTTAACGATTTCGCGGAGATACTATTAAGAAAGTCGCGCTAAGCGCTATAGCGTGCCGCGCTAATTATTAACTTCTATACCTTTATCGCTTCTTAATAATCTTAATAATAAGAGTTAATAAAATTAATATATTAATAGCGCTAAGCTTTCTTTATAATTATTATAATTATTATAATTATTATAATAATAGCTATTACCTAGCTTTATTAGTTTTACGCTATAAGGTAAGTTTAAATATATACTAATATTATTATATTTATTATTATTTCTAGCTAATTATAAAGTAAAATAACTATATTTTAAAGCTCTCTAAGTATTATAATAAAATATAAGTTTAATTTAAGTTAGTTTTATACTTTAGTTATAAAGATATCTAAGTAAAAAAAGCGTTATATTTTATTTAAAGTTATATTAAGGTAAAGATTAGTATTAATAAAGATAATTTATAAGATATAATTAAAGCTAATAAAGTTAAAGTTATTTTTTAGGTATATTATTTAGTAATTAAGCGTAGCTTAAGCTAAGTTAATAGTTTTAGTTCGCTTATTATATATTTCCTAAGTAACCTTACTTAAGAGCGTAAAAAGGCTAAGTTAGAGGCTAGTTACTAGCTTAAGAAAATTATATACTCTAAGGGAGGACTATTCGTAATAATTTTAAGAGGGGTAGTAAAGGTTAAAATCGCTATATAAAAAGGTAGCTATTAGGCTAAAGTTAAGGTAAATAATATCTTTTTAAAAAAGGGGACTTAACTTAATTATTAATAAGGGTAAATAAATAAATATAATTTATAATAAAAATAAGGTATAGAAGAGAATAAATATTATATTAAGAGTAATAAGGGGGGTTTAAAAGGAAAAGTTTAATTATTTATAAATATAAAAAATCGCTTAATTATTAGAATTTATAAGTTTATATAATAAGATACTTAAAAGCGGTAAGTAACTAAATTAGTTATATTATAGTTTTTATATATAAATAAGATTATAGCTAACTAGGCTATAAAGCGCTATATATATAAAATAGTTACGCTTTTATATATTTTAAAAAAGGGTTTTAATTTTTATAAGAGGCGGATAAGGTAAAAGTTTATTATTATATTAAGGTAAATAAGGGGGCTTCTTATCTTTTACTAGCTCCCTATCCTCCTTAAGCACTAGGAGTAATATTAGTCCTACCGCGGCCCCTTTTTAGTGCTAAATTAAAGTCTTTATTTATATTAAATTAAATTATAGCTTATAACTATAATAAGGGCGGGAAAGATCGCTTCTAAAATTAAACCTTAATAAAGCTATTATTAGATTAAGATTAAGTTAGCTATAAATAATCCTAGAACTTATATAATTAATAAGTATAGTTATTATATATTTAATCTTAATATATTTTCGAAGTAAGATAGTTTTAAGACTATAAGGTATAATATCCCTTATAAAGAATATAGCTTTTAGTTTTATTTTTAGCTAAGGCTAGGTATACGCCCTCCCCTTCCAGGTACGCCGCGGCTATATAAAAGCTATAGCGTAGTTATTTATAGTAATATTTCGCTATATATCTAAATTAATAATATTAGTAATATTATCGGGGCTATATTATATTATTATAAACCTTAACTTAAGAGATTTCTATATTTATTATTAGTTTATTTTATATAAGTTTATTAGTATTTATTATATTAGTAACTCCTAATATTAAATATATACGCGTAGCTCCCTTATTATAAGGCTAGAAAGCTTAGACTTAGGTAATTTTAACCTTATTAACTTTCTTAATTTATTATATAAGTATATCTTAGTTACTATAAGTAGCTTTTATATATACTCCTTTTATTATAATAAAGTACGTCCTCTAACTATAAACCGCTCCCTTTTTAAAAATAATAAAGATTTACTTAACTAAGGCTACTCGCCTCTTATACTTTAAATAGAATATAACTATAATATCCTTATTAAGGAGCCGTTATAATATTAATATAGCTTTATATCTTAAGGCTATATTTATAGCTTATATAACTTTTTATAAAGTTAGTTATAAGGTATTTATATTAATTATAATATTTTTTATAAATATAATAACTTTTTTATTAAAATAGCTTAGAATAGGTTTAATTATTATTTATCTATTAGTAGCTACGGACGCTAATATTAAGTAAGCTTAATTATTATTAAGACTAGCTATTAATAGGAGGGCTTTTTATATAGCTTTAGTAACTATTTTCTTAATTAACTTAATAATTTTAGGTAAAAGTTAGGTCTTAGTTTAGTTTAAGGTAGCTATATATTTTTTATAAAATTTAGCCTTAAAAGCTATTATAATATTATATATTTTAGAAAACGCCGCGGCTAATATTATTATAATAAGCTTATTATATATATCCTTTATATTATAATCGTTAAAATACTATACTTAGTTTATTACTTTATCTATCTTAATATTATTATTATATTGCCCCTAGCTAGACTAGGGATATTACGAGGACTAACTTAGTCCTCGTAACCCCCTATCTATAACTATAAGAGTATTGCCTATTTTTCGGGCCCTAGCCTTAGCCGCCGCGGGCGCTATTATCGTCTCCTTAGTAATAAATATATTATAGCGAGCGGAATATTAAATAATAAGTCCTATCTTATTATTATAAAAGGTTAGTATAATATATTATATAATATTTAATAATATATTTAAGCTAATAATATTAAAAATATTATTAAAATTAGATTTTTAATATATATAATTTAATATTAAAAATTTTTACTTATATTATTATATTTTTATTATAAATCTAATTTATATTTATTATATTACTAATAATAACTATAAATAAAATTATTAAGTTTTTAAATAATATCTTTTTATATATAATTATATTATAAAAACCTTATTTAAAAACTTAATTTTTTTTTAAAAGCTTCCTTATTATTTTATTATAAAGCTTATATTAATACTCTTTTTATAATAAAAGTATAACTTTTACTAGTTAAATATACCTTTTTTTTAAAAATAATATAAAGCTATTTTAAATTAAATTAAAGCTTATAAATAATATTTTAAAATATTATTATAATATTACTATTAAGTAATTTCCTTATTATAAAAGCTTAGCTTTACTTATAAAATTTATAATTAATATTTATTATAATTATTTTAAAGCTTTAAATTTAAAGCGGAGTAATAATAAAATTAAAATAAATTATAAGCTATTACTTTTTTTATTAAAAATTTACTTTTTAATAATTTTTTTTAGCGCTTTAGTTATAATTATAGCTTATTAAGAACATTCCGCTCCCCCTAAAGCTATAGGAAAAAGAGGAAATTATAATTATAATAGCTAAGGAGATATTATTAACTAATAAAATTAAAGTAAAAAGAGTATTTCCTTAAACTTTTTTAAACTTTATTATTTATATTAAACGGGCTATCTATTACTAATAATAAGGAGGTTCCTAAAAAAGAGTATATTATTATAATACTTTTTATACTATTGTACGAAGGGGATAGCTATCTAAATACTTATTCGAATATATAAAATATTAATTAAGGAATATATAAAGTAGGGAGTAATATTATAAGATTATAAAGATCTTATATAAAAGGTCTTATTAACTCGGGTAAGCTATGTAAGGTATAAGGCTATAAGGATAATATAAAGCTATTAAGGTATTATAAAATATTTTAATATTTATAGTTTTTTCTTTATAATATATTATATAGCTTCCTTAGTAAGCGTATAGCGTTATTAAGCGTTATTAATATTTATATAGTTAAAATTAACTTATAGCGTAAGTTATTATAAACTATAAAATATTATATATAGCTTATTTATATAAAAAAGCGTTTATATAATAAGGGAGAAAAGTTACTCTTAAAAAGAGTAATTTATCGGCTTTATACGCTTAAGAGGGTTATTATCGTAATACTTAAAAGGTTTATATAAAGTAATATATATAGCTATAGCTAAAAATATAAGAAAGAGAAAGTGCGAGAAAGGGCGCTAGTTAGTAAAAATTTTCGCGTTTTTATTTATAGTTAGTAGGCCTTACTAATTATAAGAAATACCTTTCTTTCTATTTTATATAAAAGAAGATTTCTTCCCTCCTTTATCTTTTATAATAATAATTATAATAATAATAATAATGATATTATTATTATTACTATCTTTTTCTATAATTATAGCTATCGCCTTTTTATATAATAATAAAGAATAAAAAAAAGAAGAAAAATAAAAAAAATAAGTAATTATATAATAACTATATTTATTATAATAATCTTTAAGCGCCTTCCCTTTTCTAATAAAACCGCTACTATTACTTTAAGGAGTAATAATATTATCCGCGCTAAGTTCTTTTAAGTAATAATTAGCGTATATATTTTCTTTATATAGAGTATTTTTATAAATCTAAGCTAATTATATAATAAAGCGAGAAACGTTACTACTTTTCGGCAACCTTTTTAAATATAGCTTTACGCTTTTACGCTTAGGAGATAGCTATTAAGCTAGTCTCTAAAGTTATACGCTACCTTAGCTATTTTTAGGCGGTAATAATTTAGTCGGCCGGTTATTTCCCGGCGTAAAAGCCTTACGCCCGCTATTACCTTTATCGTAATAATAGTTTATTCTTAAGCTATCGCCGTATTTATAGCTATAAGGGCGGGGCTTATAGGCCTTATATTTAAGATTTTAAAAGCTAATATTATAATTACTTCTAGTTAAATAATAATAAGGATAAAAATAAAAGTAAGAAAAAAAATAATAATAAAGATAATAATAATAATAAAGAAAAAAAAAGGGAGGGGGAGGAGGAGGATAGCGGTAATAATAATAATAAGTTAGATAAGGACTTAGATAAAGAAGAGGACGATAATAAAGATTATAATAATAAACTTATTATATCATTAGTAATTTGCTCTTACTATTATTAAGTAATATAAAGTAAAAGGCGGTAACTATTTTACTCTTTTTATATAGTGTTAAATTTATAAGCTTAAAGGGCGGCAGCGGCAGCGTAAGTTTTTCGATAATTACCTTTATCCTAATTATAATTTTATTTATTATAACTAATTATATAAGAGCGTTATTTAGACTTTTCTTTATTATAGCGTTTGCTAAGTTATTTTTACTATTAATTTTAAATATCTTAGTAATTTCCTTTCTTTTATATAATTTATATAAAGCTATAATATTAATTATAAGCCTTTTCTCCCTTATATTACTAAGCTTAACTAAATAATTATAAAAGGAGTATAAATCTATATAAAATATAAGAGGGATATTAAGTAAAGAGAGGCTTTATATAATTTTCTAAAATATAATATTAAGGGCGATTTTACTATTAATTCCTTATATAATATTATATAACTTACTTATAAGCACGCTACGCGTTACTCTCTTATATTTTATTAAAAACTAATATATAATATTATTATAAATAGAGATTTTATTCTTTATATAAGCTACCTTTTTACTTAATATAATTATAAATCTTATCTATAAAAATAAGTTTTTATTATTTATAAATAAGCTATCGGTGAAAATTTAAAGCTTTATATAAAAAAAGTTAAGAGGGATAAAATATAGTCCTTAGTTAGCGTTCTTAATCTACTATTATACGCGGGCGTTTAAAGTATTATAGTTTTCCTTTATCGGTTTCTAAACTTAAGTAGCGGCCGAAAGATTATACGCTATTTTAAGCTAGTAAATTAATAAGATATACGCTCCTTATACGCGTTATAAGAGATACGCTTATAAGGCGTTTTCTCTAGCTAGGTTAATAACTTATAATATCTTAGCCTAGCCTTTTCACGTAAAGAGAATATTATTACTTTTAAGGGAAATTCGTCCGCTATTAAATTTAATCGGCGTCTCGTGCGAGAGGCGTATTTTTAGCTTCGTATAAAGGTTTTACTACTTAAAGGACTCTTTTTTAAAGGCTAAGAAGGCGGGCGAGATAAAAGAGAGCATATCGTATATTTATATTCTTATAAAGCTAAAGGAATCCGGGCTAGAAAGTATAAAAAGAAAGTATAAGTTATATATCGAAATCGTTATCCTTAGGTTTATATAATAATACTTATAATATATTTTAAACTAATAAATACTTAATTTTATAATATTATAAAGTAGGCGATAAATATATAAAATAGTGCTTATTAGAAAATAGTCCTTTAATTCCTTTAGTAATTATATAAAAATTAGCCTTATTAAGTAGTTATAAGATAATATATATACTTAAGTAATATCCTAAAGCTTAGCGTATATATTATATAACTATATAAAAAAAAGCCTAAAGTAAGAATTAGTCTTTAGCTTATTTATAAAATCGTAAGGAATTAAGTAAATATAATAGCTTTATCGGTATTAGTATAGCTTTATATAATAAGTTATAACTTCTTATATAGCTTTATAGTCTTATTTTTAATTTCTTATATAAGCTTTATATAAAAAATATATAGCTTTCTATATTTAGCTAGGTTATATTATATAAAAATAAAAATATTTTTAATAATAAAATTATTAATTTTAATATAGTTTGATTCCTTAAATAGGAGGCTAGGGGTTATAATAATATTATTTTAATAAAGCTATATAGTAAAAGCGGTATCTTTTATCTTTTTCTCTAATAAGAAAATAAAGAAAATAAATAAATCCGCTATATAGTTAGTAAAATCCTTATATCTCCGCAAGCTATAACGCGGAATCTTAATAATAAATCTTTTTATATAAGTATCGGCTTTTTTTACGGGAGCTTTATCTAAAAAATAATATAGTTTAATTTATATTATACGAAACTTTATAAGGCTATTAGGAAATTTAATAAAAACTAACTATTTTTTAATTAAGATAATTTTATATAGTCTTATCTAGCCGCGGCGTTTACGCTAAACTATAACCTAAGAATATAAGGGAAATATTAGGTTTTTATATAAGCGCGGTTTATTTTATATAATAAGCGCGCGGCTAATATCTCTTTTTATATTAAGCTTATAAATTACCTTTATAGCTTTATAAATTATAATTACTTTTATAGTAATATTAGGCGATAAGGGTAAAATATTATAAATTTAAAAGTATGTGCTAAAAATAAAAAGTATAAGTATAAAGCTATTAGGCCTTACTATATCATTTAGATATTTTACGGTAAGCTAGAGAATTATATTATTATTAGCCTAGTCTCGGAGGTTATTCCTAAGTATATTATATACGCGTTAAAGAGGCGCGTATAAGCGTTTAATCTTACTTACTACTTAGTACGCTTTAATAAGTATCTCCTTATATAGGAAACTAATAATTTATATAAAGGAATAGAATTCGTCCGAGGAGAAATTTATACCTAAGTTATATATAATTATATCTAGGGGGCCTTTATAAATAATAATCTAATAGCGGTAAAGGGCGTTTTAAGTATCTTAAATAAAGAGGGATTATATAAAAATTATAGCTTAGAAAAATATAGCCTTATTAATAATATAAAAAATATTCTTATTACTTAATTATATAATATTTATAATAATCTTATAATTAAAAAAGATATTATCTTTAATTAAAAACTTAAATCGCTATAGTAAGGGATTATACGCTTAATATTAATAATAGAATTTCTTTATTATATAAAGCGAAGCTTTAAAGATATTATTATAGCTTATATTTCGAAGCAAATTACGAAGATATTTTATATAAGGGTATCCGAAGCGATAATATAAGTAACGGAGTTATACTTTTATAAAAAAAAGAGTAGCTTCGCGTAAAAATATATAGAAAAACAGATATCCTTATTTCCGTATAATAAGAATTATTTAGCTATCTTTACGTACGATAATATTCCTAATATTATTATAATATACTTTTAAGCGATTTATATCTCTAAGAAAAAAGAGAAATAGCGTAAAGGTATTAAAAATATAGTATTATATAATACCGAGGGGGCTATTAACGTTAATTATACTAATTAAAGTTATAGCGGCTAAGCTACTAAACCTAATTATAGCGGTGCTTAGAGTCTAATTAATTTATATATCCGGATTCTCTTATATAAATACTTTAGCTTAGTTTTTACTAATAATAAAAAAATTTACAACGCTTATATCTTAAAGTTATCCTTAGTATTCCGTATAATCCTTAGAAGAGTCCTTATCTTCCTTATATAATAAGTTATTAAAGTTATTAATAATATTATATCCTTTATATTTAAGAAGGAAGGCTTCGAACTTATTATCTATAAAAAGGTCTTTATTAAATTTTTCGTATAAAGTAAAGTACGCCTTTCTCGCGCGATCGAAGTCCCTTTACTTATAATTCGTTAACTAATACCTAACTTTCTTATAAATAAAGTAGCGCCTTTTTATATAAGGTAACAAATAGCGGTTTTCCTATTAAATCTATTTAAATTTACCTATATAAAACTTAAGCCGGGGTAAATTTAGTTATAGGGAGTTTATATAGTAACGCTAATTAATAAAAAACTAGTTAGACGTTTTTCTATAATTAAGGGCGACTTAGAGTAACGTATAAAAAATAAAGAAAAACTCTTTATATAAGGGCTTTATAGAGAGAAATACTAGCTTAAGTTCTAGCACTTTACGGCAGGCCTTAGTTATTATAGTATAAAGTTAAGTTTCCCCTTTCCTAAAAGCGTATTATATAAGTTATATTTTCTCGATTAATTTCTTAAAGATTTCTAATATTATTTTCTTTAAGTATTTCCTTTATAGAGTAGTAAAGGTTATATTAGTTTAATTAGCCTAATATTATATATAATTTATTATTATAGTGAAATATAAATTAAATACTTAATAGATCTTATCTTACTTTTTTTAAGTCCTATATAGTAAAGGTAATATAACTAAGCCGGGCTTATAAGAATATCTAAAAAAATAGCGTAATACTAGTTTTTAATTATACTAATTTATTAGTAATATAATATAAAAAGCTTAGCTTTATTATATAAAATATTATATAAATAGCCTAAATAGTTCTAGTCTTTTCGCTAACTTTTACTAAATACCGTAACCTTCTTAAAAGTAATTAAGCTATGATAAATAAGTTATATAAAGGGAAGAACGAAGGCCGGGCTTTTTAAGATTATTATAAAAGCTATAAATAGGTTTAATATTTCCTTTACTTTATATAAGGTTATCTAAGAAGTTAGGGTTATATTAAAGGTTATATAAAGAGGAACCTTAATTAATAAGATAATCTTTTAAGTAAGCTTTAAAGTAAGGGTTATTATAATTATTAAAAAAGTAGCTAAAATATAATTATATAAAGCCTTAATTACTAAAAGGAATTTCTCGATAAAGCTACTAGTTTATTATATAATAATAACTTATTCCTTAAAAAGCTATAAGAAAGCTTTAAGAAATAGATAAGAAACTTACTTTACTTAGTATTCGGTTTATTTATAAAAGTCTTCCTAAGCGCTATTAGTAAAAAGGGAGCTTTTAATCCTTAAATAGATAGCTTTATATATAATCTTTCTTATATATATTATAAGCTTAATATTTAAAGGTTTATTTACGATCTTTAGGTTAATCTCCTAGAAATCTAAGCTAGTTTTTACTTATTATATACGGACTAGAATAATATTTTTTTCAGCTATCTCTTTATATATAATCGGGTTAAGTTCCTAAGCCTAGGTTTAAGTTAGTTCCGGGGTTACTTAGGTCGGTTTAGGCTAGGTAGGCGCGGGCGTAGGCGCGTTTAAAAATACTAAAAGCGTACAAGAGTTCTTATTAGATAATAAGGCACCTAAAGCTATTATTATTATCCGAGGGGGTTTAATAAAAAGGTCTTATTTTCTTTCTCTATTATATAAGGTAGCTATTATATATATTACCAAGTTATATAAAAGAGTAAGGTTAAGTATAATAGATTACTAATCTTTTTATCCGTAGTTATCTCTTCTATCTTAGCTAATTTATATATTACCTAATATACTAATTAGTATTAGATAAGCTATCTATTACTAGTACTAAGGGGGTTCTAAAAAGGAGTATATTATCGTAATACCTTTTATATTACTATATAAAAGGGATAGCTATTTAAATACTTATTCGAATATATAAAATATTAATTAAGGAATATATAAAGTAAGGAGTAATATTATAAGATTAGAAGGATCTTATATAAAAGGTTTTACTAACTTAAGTAAGCTATATAAAGTATAAGGCTATAAGGATAATATAAGGCTATTAAGGTATTATAAGATGCCGTAATAATTTATTTAATAATTATTTATATAAAAATAAAAGTATTTTCTAAAATAATCTTATTAATATTTACTTTAGCTTTTAATAAGGTAATAAGTATAATAAACTCTAAGATTTAAAATTATTATAATTTAAAATAAAGTTATATTTTAAGTAAAAAATTTTCGCGGTTATAATTAACTTATATAACGTCGCCCTCCTTTTTAAAGTTACTTTAAGCGCAGCTTACTATTATTATAAAGTTATAAAGGGAGCGGAGTCTACTTATAATATAAAAATAAAAAGTTTATATTTATATCGCTATAAGCGCGGAATCCGTAAAATATATAAAAGTTAATAAGAAAATAAAAAGAAAAGCGATATAATAGTTAAAGTAAAGGTTAAGGCCGCGGTAAGGGATAAAGCTATAGAAATAATAATAATAATAAAGCCTCTTCTCTTATATAAAAAAGGTAAAAAAGTTAATATTTTAATTATAAACATTTTATTCTTAAAAGTAGTAAGCTTTATAAAAAAGAAAATTACTAAAAGTTATATTTAAAGCTATATTTATTATTAAAAATTAATAATAAAAATAAATTATAATATTAAAAGCTATTATAAAAGCTAAATAAACTTATAAGCTAATAGCTATAAGCTAAGGTATTAAATAAGATATTATTATATATATAATAATAATAATAATATTAATATGCTAATATACTTTATATAGCTTAAAACTATCTTATATATATTTTAAAAGAGGGAAAAACTAGAGAACTTAAAGTAAAACCTTCCCTTTAAGCGTTACCTTAGCTTTAAGTTAAACCTTATCCGCGCCTAATACTTTATATATTTAATAAGTTAAGTAATAACTAATTATTAGAAAGCTAATATTTCCTTTATAATAAACTTTATAATAATAAGGGTATATATAAACTAAGTTTAATATAAAGTTTATATAGCTTACTTATCTTTCTAGCTATTATTATTATTATAAACTAAATCCTTATAATTAATTAAAGTGGCCTTAATAATTTAATTAATTAAGGCTTTTTTAATATAGCTAAGGAATATATAAAGGTTTCACTATCTTATAATAAACCTTATAATAGCTAGTTTTAAGGGATAGCTAAACTATTATAATAAAGCTATAGATAAGTTTAAAGAAAAGGTTAGGGGAGGTATTATAATATTTACTTTTTAGCGTTTCCGCCTCTATTATTACTAAACTCTAGTTAATATTAAAAAGGGAGAAGGGGCGGTAGATATAGAGTTTTAGTTTATAAATTTTTAAGGTTAGGAAATATATATATCCTTTGCCTAGTCTTATACCGCTCTTATTTTAAAATAAAATTAACTTTACTTAAAATAAAACCCCTAATAAAAAAGGTAATAATATAATCTTTTCCTATAAGCTATAAGATAAATAAACTTATTTTTTATATATAAAGCGGTAAAATATTTATTATATTATAGCTTTATTATATAATATTTAGTAATATATTTAATTTAATAATATTTTAAATATTATTTAGGTTAAACTTTTAATATATATAATTTAGCGTTAAAAATCTTTACTTATATTATTATATTTTTATTATAAATCTAGTTTATATCCGCTATATTATTAATAATAATTAGTAAAAAACTTTTCTAAGTCCTTAAATAATATCTTTTTATATATAATTATATTATTAAAATTTTATTAAAAACTTAATTTCTTTTTAAAAGGCTTCCTTATTACTTTATTATAAAGCTTATATTAGTACTTTTCTTATAATAAGAATATAACCTTTACTAATTAAGTATATATTTTTTTAAAAATAATATAAAGTTACTTTAAATTAAACTAAAGCTTATAAATAGTATCTTAGAATATTATTATAATATTACTATTAAGTAATTTCCTTATTATAAGGACTTAGCCTTACTTACGGAGTTTATAGTTAATATTTATTATAGTTATTTTAAAGCCTTAAACTTAAAGCGGAGTAGTAATAAAGTTAAAGCGAATTATAAGCTATCGCTTATTTTACTTAGGAATTTATTTTTTAATAGTTTTCTTTAGCACTTTAGCTATAACTATAGCTTATATTAAAGGAATTCTATTTCCCCTAAAGGTATAAAAAAAAGAGGAAACTATAGCTATAATAGCTAAGAAGATATTACTAATTAAGAAAATTAAAATAAGGGGGGCGCTATCCTAAATCTTTTTAAACTCCGCTATTTATTTTATAATTATTTATAAAAAAAAAATATCTTTTAAAATAATCTTATTAATATTTACCTTAGCTTTTAATAAAATAATAAGTATAATAAACTCTTAAGTTTAAGATTATTATAATTTATAATAAAGCTATATTCCAGGTAAAAAATTTTCGCGGTCGCGATTAACTTATATAGCGTTACCCTCCTTTTTAAAGTCGCTCTAATTATAGCTTACTATTATTATAAGGTGAAATCCCTTAATTAAACTTAAGTTAGAGGATTAGATTAAATTATTTAATATTATATATTAGGGTAACGATAGTTATAATCTCTTTATATTAGTTTAATAATAAGTTTAATAATAATAATTATACTAAGTCTCTTTTTCTATTCCCTTATCTTCTAATCTCTTATCCTCTAATACTTATCGAATAAAATAAGGGGGTATCTTTATTATAGTCGCTTATAATTACCTCTTTTATTTAAATCTTTTTATTATAATCTTCTAGAAATAGCTTAGATTAGGGCGGCGTGCTTTTAATTTCCGCTAACTCGCTTAACTTAAAGCTAGACAGGTTAGAGGCTAAAGGATTAAATAAGCTAATTACAAGGCACACAGAATAGGATTAAGGCAGCGATTAATTAAACGCCCCTTAATTAATAATATATATATATTTAGTCTTAGGATAAGAATACCTAACTTAGCAATTAAAGAAATAATAGTTATATAACTAAATAACGTAGCCCCTTTTAGATAGCCCCTACTAGCTAGTCTATTACTAATATTAAAGTAATAAATTAAAGTCTAAAAATAAAAATAGATAAAAAGGAGGATAAATAAAAGGAAGAAATAAGCTATAATAGCTTAGTAAATAATTAGATCTCGCTAAATCCTATTATAAATAAAAACTTTATAGATAAGGTTTTCCGGTTAGGTTTCTTAAGTATATTAATAGCGTCTAAGACTTATTTAAGAAGAGCCTAATTATTATAAAGTTCTTTCCGCAGCTTGCTATTCTCTTCCTTAAGTGCTTAAAGCCTGCCGTTAACCTTTATTATTTACTTAGGGGAAGGTGATAAATGTCTAAGTTTAAAGTTATTAACTTTAAAAAGAGTATTAATCTTCTTTTATATTCTAGCTATAAATACCTATCCGTCCTCTCTATTATCTCTAATAGTCGCTTAATTAGTCTAGTTATTATTATTATTATACTTTATTATACTATTAATAATAGCTTCCGTTACTATTAGTTTAACTACTATTAATTTAGCTACTACCGTCAGCTTAGTAGCGGCATTCTTTATAAAGATATTATTTATTTATTAGCTAATAACTTAACTATTATTATCCAAGGAAAAGTTAAAACTAGAAATAGCGATAAGAGGAGCCTTATTAACTATAAGAGTCTAGGTTAAAGCCTTTATAGTTAATACGCCTTATTTTAAATAGCTTATTTACTTTATTATATAACCCTTAGTTATAAGTGCTACTTTAGTAGCAGGGTTTAAAATTAGTTAGTCTTTAGTTAGTTAGGACTACCTAAAAAAAGTCTAGACTAAAATACGTACCTTTTAGTTAGTCTTTAGTTAGTTACTATAAGGACTTTAATTAGTCCTTAAATATAGGGACTAACTAACTAAAGACTAAAAACTAAAAGGACTAAAGTTTTAGTTAGCTTACGTAAGCTATTTTATTTTAAAAACAATACTATTAGATAGCGCGACTAATATAGTATATAAAAATTAAGTTTTTTTTTATTAGATTATTATTAAGCGAGGAAGAAAATCTTTAATTTAATATATTTAAAAGAGAAATAAAAACTAATAATAATAAGAGTAATAACTTAAAAAGTAATAGTAAAATAAATAATAAGAATATAATATAATTTTAAAAAGGCCTTAATATAATTTAAATAAGCTTAATTATAAAAATTTTAAAACTTATAAGATTATTAATATATAAAGAGTAAATATTAATAAAAAAAAATATTATTAGTTAGAAAAATTTATTTAATAATAAATAAAAAACTAGCTATAAAAGAAAACTTATAAGCTTTAATCTTTTTTTTCTAAAGCTTTATTTTCCTCTTCTTTAATTTTCTAGAAATTAGTAAGCGTTAAATTCTAATTTTTAATAAGATTAACTATTTTATAGTTTTAGGTTTTAAATTATTCCTAGATAATATACTAATATTACTAGAAATAGAAACAATAGCCTCGATTAAGGCTAATATAGCTAGAATAGCTAAAAATTTTCTAGCTAAAATTATTAAAGTAGGGATGTAGAAAGCGTTATTTTTCTAATATAAGAGTAGGTTACTTTAAGAAATAATTAGTAAATAAGGAGAAAAAATTATAAAAAAAATATATAACTATACCTTAAAAGGTAAATAAGCTTCTAAAAGGTATTATTTTAATTCTTCGTTAGTTTCTATTTTTTTAGATAATAAACTAAAGTCGAACTCTTCTAAGATAAACGTTCTAAGACTTCCTAAGTTTATTTCTTTATTTTCTATAGTTTTATAGCTAAAAGTAATTAGGAAAAAATTATAAAAAAAATAATCTTACTTATAAAATATAATCCTCTTAAAAAAGATATAAGATATCTTTTTTTATAGCTAAATAGTAATAAAGAAAGCCGTTTTCCTTAAAATAAATATCTTTATACTATAAGTCTAATATAATAGCAAATAAATAAGGTTAGAAAGCTAGTAAGTTATTTTTTTAAGTTATTTTAAAAAGTACTTCTCTAGCTTTTTAAAGCCTTTTATTATATAGGTTTTAAAAGTAATAGAATAAGAAGATTAAAAAGTAATTAATAAGTATTTTAAAAAATAAAAAAAAGAAAAATACCTAGCTTTTTTAAAAATTAGAAAATTCTTTATATAATTTAATAAGCTGATTAAAAATCTAATAAATAAAAAGTAATCCTTCTAAACTTATTATATAAAAGTAGCTTTATAAATAAATAAAAAAAGTTAAAAAAACGTTAAAAATAGCTTTAAAATCTTTTAAAGCTTCCTATTCCTTTAACTTTTATATATTTTATAAACTCCGCGCTTATAGTAACGTAGATATAGACTTTTTATTTTTATATTATAAGCAGACTCCGCTCCCTTTATTACCCTATAGCGATAGCTAGCCTCGCTTAGAGCGACTCCGGGGAGGAGGGCGATATTATATAAGTTAATTATAACTACGAAAATTTTTTACTTAAAATATAGCTTTACTCTAAATCGTAATAATCTTAAACTTAAAAGTTTATTATATTTATTACCTTATTAAAAGCTAAGGTAAATATTAATAAGATTATTTTAAAAAACGCTTTTATTTTTATATAAGTAATTATCGAATAAATAGCGGAGTCTAAAAAGGTTTAAGAAGGTACCCCCCTTACTTTAACTTTATTAGTTAGTAATATTTTTTTAGCTATTATAGCTATAGTTTCCTCTCTTTTCTATAGCTTTAAGGGGAGCGGAACTCCTCCGATATAAGCTATAGTTACGGCTAAAGCGTTAAAGAAAACTATCGAAAAGTAAGTTTCTAAGTAATATAAGTAATAGCTTATAATTTTATCTAACTTTATAGCTATTTTACTTTAAGTTTAAGGCCTTAAAATAATTATAATAAATATTAATTATAAATTTTATAAATAGGGCTAAGCTTTTATAATAAGGAAACTACTTAATAGCGATATTATAATAATATTTTAAAATATTATTTATAAGCTTTAGTTTAATTTAAAATAGCTTTATATTACTTTTAGAAGAAAAATATACTTAATTAATAAAAATTATACTCTTATTATAATAAAAGTACTAATATAAGCTTTATAATAAGGTAATAAGGAAGCTTTTTATAAGGAGATTAAGTTATTAAATAAAATCTTAATAATATAACTATATATAAAAAGATATTATTTTAAAACTTAGCGAAGCTTTTTAATAATTATTATTAATAATATAGCGGATATAAACTAGATTTATAATAAAAATATAATAATATAAGCGGAAATCTTTAATACTAAATTATATATATTAAAGGTCTAACCTTAATAATATTTTAAATATTACTAACTTAAATATATTACTAAATATTATATAATAAAGCTATAATATAATAAGTATTTTACCGCTTTATATATAAAAAGTAAATCCGCTTACCTTATAGCTTATAGGAAAAGATTATATTATTACTTTTTTTATTAAAAATCTTATCTTAGGTAAAGTTAACTTTACTTTAAAATAAGAGTAATATAAGATTAGGCGAAGGATATATATATTACTAATTTTAAAAGTTTATAGACCGGAACTCTATATATATTACCTCTTCTCCTCCTCCTTTAGCGCTAACTAAAAACTAATAATAGCTAAGGCGGAAACGCTAAAAAGCGAATATAATAATACCTTCTCCTTTAACCCTAACTTTATATTTATTTATAGCTCTACTATAATAATCTAGCTATCTTTTAAAACTAACTATTATAGGGTTTATTATAAGATAATAAAACTTTTATATATTTTTAAGCTATATTAATAAATCTTTAATAGATTAGATTATTAAGGCCGCCCTAATTAAATATAAGGATTTAGTTTATAGCGATAATAATAGCTAAAAAAATAAGTAAGCTATATAAACTTTATATTAAACTTAGTTTATATATATTTTTATTACCGCGGAGTCCGCTTTAGGGGAAATATAAGCTTTTAAATTATTAGTTAATACTTAACTTATTAAATATATAAAGTGCTAGGTATAGGCGGGGTCTAACCTAAAGCTAAGGTAACGCTTAAGGGGAGGGTTTTACTTTAAGTTCTCTAGTTTTTCCTCTTTTTAGAATATATATAAGATATTTCTAAGCTATATAAGGTATATTAGCGTATAATTTATTATTATTATTATTTCCTATTCCTTATTAGTAGGAAATACTTTTTTATACTCTTTATATTTTATTAATTTAGAAACTTATTTTAAAGTAGAACAGAATTTTAATACTTTTTTAAGTATAAAAAACGTAGAATTCTACCTTATAGCGTTATCTATTTAATTAATTAGTAGTTAAATAAATAATTAATAAATAAAAAAACTTACTAATAATAACTTTTATTTTTTTAGATTATTTTTATATTTCCTTTAGATTTTTACTATTATAAACCTTTTTAAAAACGCTATTTAAGCTTTATAATATACTTAATAATAAGTAAAATATATTAAAGTTAGTTAAAAAGCGTTATAAAAATAAATAATTAGTAAAAAATTATAATAAGAATAAAAAACTTACTATTATACTTTTATAAAGTAGTATTTTTATCTAAAAGTTACCTTTCTAAGTTAGAATTATTAAAAAAGGCTTTAAAGATATCCTAAGCTATTAAATTAATAATATATACTAGGTAGCGAATTTAGCTAGTAAATTCTTTAGAAAAAAGGTCGTTATAAGCTAAGAAATACGCTTTTAAAAAGGTTTTATTATTAGTAATATTATTATAAGTAATATTAATATAATATTATTAGTAAATTAATAAATTAATAAATAAAGAAATAAAAAAATTATTAATATACTTATTAATAAACTTTAAAGTAATAATAAGGTAAGCTTTAAAATAGGAAAGAATTTTAATATAAATATAATTTCTAATATATTATTCTAAAAGCTTTTTAAAAGCTAAAAATTATTAGTTTTTATAAATAAATAAAGAAATTAATAACTCACTTATAAGCTTATAATATAGCTTAAAGTCCGGGGAAATATAAGCTATAATTAAGCTTAAATAGGTATCTTAAGTAGCTAAAGTTTAGATATTAAAAATAAAGTTATAAAAGCTATTTTTAGATAAGTAACTTATAAAATTATTATTTAACTTTAAAAAGGCTTTATTAAAGTAGTTTTTTAAATAATCCTTTAACTTAGCGTAATAAATAGGCCGGTAATCCCTAGAAAAAGTTAATTAAAAATTTAAATAAAAGGAAAATAACTTACTAATTATAATAAGTAAGAAGCTTATTAAAAAGCTTAGAGTAAATTATAAAAAAAAGAAATATTTATAGTTAAAAGAAAATTAATAATAAAATTCTAAGCTAAATAAGTATTAAAAGCTAAGTTTAACTTAGCTTATTTTTCGAAAAAATTTTATAAATTTTTTTTAATAAATTATTCTAATATAAAATTAGTAAATTAATAATAAAAAGGCTAAAAATTTACTTCTTTTTAAGTTTTTTTAGAATTTTTATTATAAGTAATTATTTCGTATTTATTCTTATAATACTAGGATAAATTCGAAGCTTAAAACTTATAAACTAGAAAAATAAACTCCTTCGAATAGCTATTTATATAAGAAATTTAATTAATAACGCTTTTTTTATAATAAAAAAAGGAAAAAAAAGAAAAAAAAAAATACTAATATAGTATAAATAGCTTTTACTTTTTATTCTTTATTTTCCTCGATTAGAAAAAGCTATTAGGTAAATAAGCTATACCGTAAAATATAAATTTTTAAATTCTTATCTAAGCTTAATTTAAATTTTTTCGTATTATATTAAGAAATAGCTATTTTTTCCTTTTCTTTTCCTTTTTTCGAAAAGCCTAAAAGTTCCTAAAAAGGTCCCTAATCCGAAAACTTAATATTATCTAATTTTATAGCTATATCGCTATTATAGCTATTAAAATTAGCTAAGGTTATTTAAGAAAGCTTTCCCTAAAGGTAATTAAAAGCGTATAGTTAAAGTTAAATATTTTATAAGAAACTAAAAAAACTAGGCTAAAAGTAGTTAGCTTTATTATAATCTTAAGGAAAAAAGCTTCTTAAAAATACCCTTTTTATTTTTATAGCTTATTTAGAATAAGTTATAAAATAGATTAAAGTTATAATATATATAAGTTATAATATATAACTATAAAGTTAAAGAAAAAAACTTAGAATTTTTAAAACTGTTCTATATATAAGGAAAATAAGTAAAGGTATTTAATAATATACGATTCCTATTATATTAATATCGCGCGTTATATTAAGATTACGCTAATCTTAGATTAATATTATCTTAAGTTTAACTTTTCTTTATATATATCCCTAACCTTTTATTTTATTTATATAAAGATAGTAATTTTTACGGCGTATACTATATATATTTAACGCGTATTATATTCCTAAATAGCTAATAATATATATATTCTAATATTAAGAACTTTTCTTTTTTCGTTAAGAATATATATTTATTATATAAGTAATAGGGAGTATAATTAAGTTCTTTTAATAGCTGTTATAAATTAAATTATTTTTCTACTTTTAAAGATTTATATAATTAGAATTTAGTAAATACCTTTTCCTTATTAATTTATTAATAAGTTTAAGTTAATATTATATTAATATCTAATTATTATTTTACTAATTCTTATATTACCTCTTATTATTAAAAGTAAATAAGGGATATATTTATTTATTTATTTATATATTAGGGGCTTTTATAATATCTAAAGCTTTTATAATATAATAAGTAAGAAAAATCCTTTAAAATAGGGCAAAACCCCCTAACTATAAAAAAAAGCTTATTATATACTTATATAAAAATATAATAATAGCTAGCGGTAATATAATATAATAAGCCTATTACCTAAGGGTAATCTTAAATAATATAAGAAAAGTAAGGTAAGGAGGGGAGTACGGAGAAAAGGAAAGTCTATAAGGCGCGGGGCGGAAAAAGCGGGGTAATATAGCGTAGCGTAGGGCGGTATAAGGCGGTATAAGGCGAGGCGGTATAGCGCGGGGTAAAGGAAAGAAAGTCTAAGGGGGGGTAAGGTAAAATAGCGGGGTAGCCGCTTTATTATCTATTAGTAATTAAAAAAAGGGGGGCTATATTTTTTTTTCTTTTACCCCCTTTTTTTTTATTAATCTTAAAAGAAAATATACTTCTAACCCCTTTTTTTTAAACTTTTCCTTTTAATTTTTATAATAAAAGGAAAATAATAAAAATTATATAGCTATATTAATAAAATAATAGTAATAAATATACTTAAAATTATTTATAATAAGCTTTATAACCTTCTTTATATTATTTATATAACTTAGCTAGCTAATTATAAAATTTTATATTAGAAATAATAAGGTAAATAATATTATATAATATTAGTCGCGTATAAAGCTAATAAAATATATAAGCTTATAATTAATTAATTATTTTAATTATATTAAAGCTTAATATAAATATTAAAAGGTAAGTAAAGTTAAAAATTAAAAGTAAAGTTAGAATTAAAGCTTAGAATATTAACTAAGTTATAAATATATTTAAAAAAGTTATATATTATTATAATAAAGAAAGCGCAGTATATTAATAAAAGAGGATAGCTAAATAGCTTATTAATAAATATAAAATAGTATAAAGTAAAATAAGATTTTAAATATAGCTAATAATAAATAATAAGAAAAAATCTAAGTTAACTTATATAATATATAAAAATAGAATAAAATATTAAAGCTTTAACTTAATAAGATAATAATAATATTCTAAGTAAGTATTTTAATAAAGTTAGCTATCTTAATAGCTACCTTTAATATTATTTTTACCGCTAAAACTATTAATACTTCTCCTTAGAAGTTTTATATATTAATATTAATTTACCTTAAAATACTTAATAAATAGATAATTATTAATATAAGCGGAGTAAGAGGCGGGGAGGGGGGTAAAGTAATAATAATAATAATTGCGGTAATAAATATAATAATTAAATTATAAGTAAAAATAATAATAATAGTAAATATAGAAAAAGAAGCGGAGGCGGTAGCGGGGGGCGTGGAGGCGGAGGCGCTAATTTAAATAATAATAGCTATAATAATAATAGCGAAGTTTATAATAAAAATAAAAAAAATAATAATAATAGTAAAAGTATTTATAATAATAATAATAATTATTATTATTATTATTATTAGCTTAAAAAACCTTATTATATTATTCTTATAAAAATTTTAATTAAAAATATATTTAAAAATATAAAATTTTTAACTTATTATATATAATATAATATATAATCTTAATTAGATATAAAATAGTATTAATTTAAAAAATAATAAATTATTTTAAAATTAACTAATCTAAGTATATTTAAAAAATATTATTAAAATTTAATATATTTTTAACTTAAATTTACTAAAATTAAAGCTAAAGCTAAAAATAAAGCTAAAAGAAGAAAATAAAATAATAGTCTAAACGTTAATTTTTATTATATTAATATTAAGAAATAAATTAAATTAAATAATAGTTAGAGAAAATAAAAAAAAGCGAATAAAGTTAAGGGGGTAAGCGGAGCGGAGGAGATAAGTAATATAAAGAAAAGTAAGGAAAAATAAAAAGTAAGGGAGATAAAGGCTAAAAAGATAGTAAAGGAGAAATTAAAACTTAAGCTAAATTTTATCTAAATATTAAAATTATCTCCTATAAAGTCTACGTTAATAATATTAAAGCGTATAATAAAAAGTAATAATAATAGCTTAGAGAATAAGCTTATTATTAGTATTATTATCTTATACCCCTTTATATCTACTATACGATATATATATAAAGGATACCTCGGACATAATAGGAGCTTATAACGACTCGTATATTAATACCTAAGTCGTAACTCGTATAACTTAGGGGCTAGGAGATATCTTATAATAGATAAGGAGGTATAGGGGGTAGAATATTAACTAGCTATATAGCTATCCTTCCTCGTATAAAGTAAGAAAGATATCTATCTTAATTCTATATAATTTAGGTTACCTTTACTTTCTTTACCTTATATATATATATATAAAGATTACTTAATATTAATTAGTAATTATATTAGTTATTATTAGTTAACTATAGATTAGCTAGAGTAAGAGACGATTATTATACGACTCTAAAGAGCCCCTATGCCCGCTATCGTCTAATACTTATACTTTTACCCTTTTTCTAATAGTAAGTTCTAACCGAAAAGCTATATTAGCTTAGTGCTACTACCGAAATTAAAAGATTAAAGTAACGTATAATACGTACTAATATTAAAATTCTAACCGAAAAGCTATATTTACCCGTGTTAGATAGGTATTAAAGGATAAGGTATTATAAGATAAGGGATTAGAGGAAAAGGGGGAGAACTTAGAGGAATTATTATTATTATTAGACTTACTATTAGACTAATATAAAAGGGATCACGACTACTAATACCCTAACATATAATATTATATAATCTAATCTAATCTTATAATCTAAGACTAATTAAGGGATTTTATAGTAATAAGACTAAGATTTAGCGCGTTACTATATAAGCTATAGAATTAATATAACGGTATTATTTAGTAATAATAGCTAAGTATTTAAGGATTTCGGTAAATTACTAAATTAGGAAATAAAGCGAGTTTTAATTAGGTTAAGCGGGAGCTACTTAGAGTAAGTCTAGTTATAGCTACCTATTATTACTAAAAAAGCAGCCTTATAATAAGTAAGGTAGGAAGGATTATATAAGCGAGAATAAGGGGGGAAAGAGGATAAGAGAATATAAGAAAACCTCGTAAGTGCGGATAGTTTTCCCTTTTTTTCCCTTTTTTATTATCGCTAAAAGTAATTAAGATAAGAAAAATATTAAGATAAGTAAGTAAAAAGGATTAAGGGCGTATAATCTTCCTAGATAGATTAATATTAGAAATCTTTTAATTTAAAAAAATAAATATACTTAAGAAAAGAAAACTTAGTTTTACTAAATATTTAGTAATTATAAATATTATAAATAAAGGTAAGTTATTAGAGTATACCTAAGGAGTACCTTAAGGTAAAAGATTAGAAAATAATATTAGATATAGATATAGGTTTATTATAAGGTTTACTTAGTTTATTAGAAAATTTACTATATTATTTATTTTATCCCCTTTCCCTAGCGGATTAGATCGGTTTAATAATTATATATCTCGCACTAATATAAGGGAGTATTACTAAACTTAAGTATAAGCGTTACGTTATAATAGCGTTAACTTTATTATTAGGGCTTAAGCTATTTATTAGATACTTAAAAGATATCTTAGCTAAAAGGTACCTTAATTAGTATAATACTAATATAGTATTATTAGGTATTTAAGGAGAGATATATAATATTATCGTTAAGGAGATCTTCTTTTTAGGTCTTTATAATAAAGCTACTAACTAATATAATAAGTTAGATAATAAAGATTATACTTAGTCTAAGTTAATAATTTTATTTATAAATAAATTTAAGGAGGTAAACTTAATTATAGAAAGTACCTTTATTATAAAAGCGTATAAGTTTAATTATAAGAAAGGAGAATTACTAGCTAATTATATAAAATAAGCGGAGGCTCTTTATAGCTAAGTAAAATTAGAAACTTAATAGATTCTACTTACTAACTTTTTAAATTAAATAACTAAAAACGCTAAGAAAGATAAATAATATAAGCGGGCTATTATTAAGCGCCTTTATATTAATAGTAAGTAAAAGTTATTAATAGTAACGGTAAGCCTAATATAGTTTAATATTTAACTTACTATATATAACTTACGTAATATAATATCTAAAAAGATTAAGAGAGATACTAATAAAATATTAGTTATAAAGATAGATTTATAAAAAGTAATAGCTAAATAGTAAGAGATAATAACTAAGATAGCTAAATTAATAGAATAATTTAATATTATAATAGTAAGTAAGTTAAGTAAGTATTTATAGAACTTAGGAAGCTATCTTATTAGCGGATATTTAAGTATATAAAATATACTTAGATAAACTAATACTTAGGTATAAAATTAGGGATATCTATTATAGAATTTTTTAAATATATTATAATAATAACCCTAAGCTTTTAGATTATTAAGTATAAGACTTAAATACTAACCTCCTAACCTAGATCTATAGTAATATTTTAAATATAGCGAATAAGGCTATATAAGCTATAATTATCTATCTATAGCTTTATTTAATAAAGAAATATTTTAATAGCGGAAAGCTTATTAGGAAACTTACGCGGAGGAGATAAAAAAATAGAGACGCTAGTAATTATATTAAGGTACTAGCCCTAAACTATTAGTAAAGAATTTAATAATTATTAGTTTAGATATAAATATTCGACTACTAATAAGATATATAACTAAAATATTATTAATATTATCTATAATAAAAAGTTTAAATAGAAAAGCTTTAGATCTTACTACGCCTAATATTAATATTATATAAGGATAAACTTATATTACTTAAAAACCTAATATTTAAACCTCTTATTAGAAAAAAAAGATAGTCCTAATTTCTTAACTTACGTAAGGCCGCGTAACTAAACCGCGCCCTAAAGTAAAATTTAACTTAGATAACTTAGATAAACTATAATAAGATAAATTAAAGTAGAAAATTTATCGCTAATCGGTTATACTAAATATAAAGCTTAATATATATATTATATTACTTTAGTAACTTATATAGGTATCTAGGCATATAATTATTTAATAGAGAGGAAAAACCGGAGTGCCCCGGGGAAAAACCCCTTACTTAATATATTCGGCTAGCTTATAAGCTAATTACGTCGTATCGGAAAGCTTAATCGTTATAAGAAGTATCTAAAGTTACGCCGGTCCTAAGCGAGAGGTACCTATACTTCTTATCGCACGTCTTATCTAAGTTCTAAGTAGTTCCGGTACGTATATTAGCAAATATTATAGCGAAGATATTACTTCGTAATCGTACTCTATTACCGGATTATAATCGCTATTAAAAGGGACCTATTCCTTTAATAACTTACGTTATCTAATTACCCCCGCGCCTTACCTTACCTAAGCCTCGGCCGGGTTACTACTCCTACCGAGGGAGGAAAGGAGCCCGGCAGGGTCACCACTCCTGCCGGGGTTATACCGGGGTCGGACCGTACCCCGGCTATATAGTTAGGGTAAAAAATACCCGTGCCCTCCGCCGGATTCGAACCGACTGCCTCTCTTATAGGAGACTAATATCTCTAGACGCTTAACTACTGCGCTAGGAGGGCTAAAGCTTAATAATAACGCTAAGGAAAGCCTAGCTTTAAGAGATATACTAACTTTAATTATTCCTAAGCTTATCTTAAAACTAATTACTTAGTTACTACCTTTAAAAATAGAAATTTAAACTTACTCTTAAGAGCCTAAGCTAGCTAAGAAATAATATAAGTTAAAGAAAATCTAAGCTATAAAAGAATATAATATTCCGCTATTTAAACTAAAAGATAGGTTAAAAAATACCTTAGTAATATTAAGTATCTTTTAATTATTTTAAGTTATATTATCGATTTATACGTAACTTAATATAATAAACTAATATAGTATTAGAAGAAAATTAAGTTTTTAAAAGGTAAGAAGGTTATTACGAATCTTATTTAACTATTTAAATTATAAAACTTACTAGTAAATATTCTATCCTATAATACGCTTAATTAGGTAATTTAGAGAGATATTATAGCGCTAGCTAAAACTATTTTATCGATATTAAGGTATATTAAAAGCTATATTAAAAGTTATTAGTATATTATTATTATATTAAATAGAGGCTTTATAGTTAATCTAGTTAATAAGGCCTTTATAGCTAATAACGCTCTCCTTATAATCTAGTTACCTTAATTAAATATAGTTAAAATAGCGAATAATAAACTTATAATTATTAAAAAAGTTACTTATTTTCGGGTAATTATAATAAGAATCTTAGCTAACGTAAAAATATATATATTAGAAGACTATAATAATTAGGATATTCTATTAAGCTACGTATAGCTAAGATATATTAAGGCTATAGAATATTATATAAAGGAATAGCTAAAGATTACTAGCTTAGAAAATATTACTTAGATTATTCTAATTTTCCTAGTACCTAATTTATTTAAGCTAGATAGGAAAACGCTATAAGCTCTTAAATATCTAAAAGCGGTTACTAATAATAAAGATAAGATTATATTCGTTAAAAATAATAAGCTTATTTTAGAAAAAGTTAAGGATATTTTATCCGCTATTACTAAATAATTAGCCTCCTAGGTAAAATAAAACTCTCTAAAAAACTAATAGCTACCTCCCGTAAAAGCTAGATAGTAAGGTAGCTAAGGATAATATAAAAGAAAATAAATAAAGTATTATAGCCTTAAATTTAGCGAAAGCTAGTAATATTTATTAGTAAGTAAGTAAAAGTAATATTACTTAAGTTTATATAAAAGAAAATATATAAGGTAATAAGTTTTAAATAAACGGTAAAGAAACTAAAGTTAATAAATAGATAGTTACTTAAGTATTTAAAATAGCTTAAAGGAGTAGAAAAGTTATTAGAAATAGAATTAGCTAAACTAAAAGAAAATAAGATAGCTAGGAATAAGAGTAATATAAAAAAAGTAATCCGCGACTATAATAAGCTAGATATAATAAACCTTCTAAAATATCCCTAATATTAGATAGACTAGGAGAAAATAAGTAATAAGAATAATACTAACTATATATTATATCTTAGATAAGTAAGTATTATAATAATAAATATTTTAAAACTTATATTTTATAAAAATATTACCTTAAACTTAGTTATTTATCCTTTATTAAATACCTTAATTAAGGAAATCGACGCGTAGTTTAAATAAAGCCTTATTATACTAAGAGATTATATTAAGATAGAAGAATAGAGAGAGAGGGTTATAAGATTATATTTTACTTATAAGGATTACTTTATTTCTACTCTTAAGGAGATTCGGCTTATATAACTAATTACCTATCGAATTAAATTAAAAAAGGGAGTAACGCTAGCTATATTTAAATAAATAAGGTATAGTAAGCTTAAATAGATCTTTATAAGTAAAGTATTCTTAATAATAAAAAAAGTAAATATTATTTAACTTATTAGCGATAATATAAAATAGGTAGCTAGAACTTTATTTATTAAGAAGTACTTACTAAACCTAGCGGCTTAGAGAATAGTTTATAATTACCGCGATATTAATAAGAATATAGTAAAACTAAAATATCTATATTATAACTTAAAGGTTAATTTAGACTAAGTATATATTAAATAACTAATAATTTTCTCTTAGCTAGATATATCTAATAAGTTTTAGTTAATCCTAATATAGCTAGAGGATATATATAAAATAGGCTTTACCGCCCTTAATAATATATAAAAATATATTAATATATTATAAGGACTAATAGGCGCCCTTTCTACGTACGTAAGGTATAGGGATATCGTATTTAGTAAATTAATATTAGCGGATAAGGTTAAATACTAAATATTATTAGGTTTTATTATAAAGTATTTAATATTAATATTTATTTATATTAATAATTATAACTTTAAAAGTAAAACTTTCTAATAAATATTTTAATTTCCTTTAATATTAGTATTTCCTTAAAATAGTATAGGCGCTAATTAGTCTCGCGGGTAAGAAAATAAAGCTATTTAATAGTATAGCTAAATTAGTTAAGTTTAAATTAGAAGTAAGGCGATTTTATCTAAGAACTAAGTATCGGTAGAGATTTATATAGTTAGGAGACTATTTCTAATAATATCCCCCTTAATCTTAAGAAGAAGTTTAAATAGTATTATAGCTAACCTTATTCTTTCGTTATTTTATATTAAAAAGAGTAAATAAGGCTAGACTTATTAAGGAAGCGTTCTTTAAAAAGGTAAATAAGGTAACTTTATTAAGATACTAATTTATATAACTAAAAGTATAATATTAAGATAAACCTATTTAAACGTTAGAGGCGGTAAAAGCTTTATAATTCCTATACTAGGCTATTTAAAATAATATAATATTTAGAGTATAGATAAATATATAATTTTACCTAGTAATAGATATATCCGATATTAGGACTAGGGCCGTTTTTTACTAATTTAATAATTATCCTAATAGAATATTTATTAGAGACTCTAACTTCTAAGATATAAAAATTATTATATAGATATCGTTTTAGCTAAATAATTTAAAGTAGCGATATTTTATATTTAAAAAAGAAATATTAGCTATTATTTATATAATTAATAAATACTAATAAATAGTAAATATATCCTTATATCCCCTTAAGATTTATATAAATTATAAAGGTATTATTAACTTAATAATAAATATAGCGAAAATATATAATAAAGTTATAAGGTAAATTAATATTCTTTAAGAATAGAATATTAAATATATTTATTACCTAAATACGATAAAAATTATTAGAATCGCGGATAATATATCTAAATTATATAATATTTTAAAAAGCGATATTTTAAATATAGAGGGCTATATTATACTAGCGCTAGATATTATTAAAGCTACTTAACTCCTATTAAGTAAACCGCTAGTAAGTAGAGAGGTATCTTACTTCTAAGCGGCTATATCCCCTTAGCTAGGAGACCTATAATATACGGAAATTATACTTTTTCTTATTAATAGAATATAAGCACTATTAAATAATAAATATTACTATATTTAGAGGATAGCTATTAGATATTAAGTTTAGAATAAGATCTTATATTATATTAAATTAAATAAATAGTAAGCTAAGTATTATCTATAATTAAATATCTAGTTAAAATTATAAAGTACTTATAATATATTAAGCTATTTCTCTAAGGAAAAAACTCTAGCGAATTTAAGAGGAATCTTATAATAGCTAACTTATTAATTAGATATTACTTATTATTATATATCTTATATAATTTGCTAGTAAACTATACTACGCTTACCTAAGTTAAAATATAAATAAATTATAATATATAAGTTATAGGAAATAATAGTTATTAATTTCCTAGGACTTATTACGCTTATTAGTGCTTATAAATATTAATATATTTTAATAGCTATAGATTATATAACGCGTTTTCTATTAACTTAAGTGCCCTCCTAGCGTAGTAGTTAAGCGTCTAGAGATATTAGTCTCCTATAAGAGAGGTAGTCGGTTCGAATCCGGCGGAGGGCACGGGTATTTTTCACCCTAACTATATAGCTAGGGTACGGTCCGACCCCGGCATAACCCCGGCAGGAGTAGTAACCCTGCCGGGCTCCTTCCCTCCCTCGGCAGAAATAGTAACCTAGCCGAGGCTTAGGTAAAGTAAGGCGCGGGGTAAGGGTATAGTTAGATAATATAGGTTATTAGAGGAATAGGTTCCCTTTAATAGTAACTATAATCCGGTAATAGAGTACGATTATAAAGTAATATATCTTCGCTACGGTATCTACTAATATACGTACCGGAATTACTTAGAACTTAGATAAAACGTGCGATAAGAAGTATAGGTACCTCTCGCTTAAGACCGGCGTAATTTCGGATACTTCCTATAACGATTAAGCTTTCCGATACGACGTAATTAGCTTATAAGCTAGCCGAATATATTAAGTAAGGGGTTTTCCCCCGGGCACTCCGGTTTTTCCTCTCTATTAAACGATTATATGCTTAGATACCTATATAGGTTACTAGAGTAATATAATATATATATTAACTTAAGTATATAAAAATATAATTAGCTTAGAGGTAGTAGATATATAGTAATATTATTAGAGTTTAGTATTTAGCTAGCTTAAAGCTATTTACTTAGATAATAGACGCTATTTCGCTAATACTATTATAGAAGATATAGCTAAATAATATAAGGTTAAATAGAAGTTCGGCTTAGTCTTATATTTTTAAAGTATTAGACTAGCGGAGAGGTATATCCGATTAGTAAAAAACTAATTATTAAAATAGAGTCTTAAGCGGTTTAGTATCTCCCTAAAAGCGTAAAATAAAGCGTTACCTTAAATTACTAATATACTAAATTCTTAATAAGTTAAGATTTTAAAGGTAACTCTAGTAAAAGCTATATTAGGATTTAACCCTATAATTATATATTAGAATAAAGATATACTTAGAGCTAAATAATTTAACTTTAACTATTTTAACTAGGATAATTAAATAGTCCGCGATTTAGTATTAGCTATAGTAGAAGAAAAGGATATAATCTAGGATATTTTAGCTAATTTTAATATAACTAAATATAATATTAAGCTACGATATATTTTAAAAGTCGGTAATTTCGTATAAGAAAGGTAAGATAAGGTAAATACGTTATATAGGAAGTTTATAATTATATAAGATAACCTATCTATTATTATTAAGGTTATCTTATCTATTATATATCTAATCCGTAGTATCGTTAGATATTAAGTTTTACGAAAGCTTTATATAGACGATCTTAAACTATTTATACTACGTAAAGTATATTTAATACCCTTACGGTAAGTAATATAAGATATAGCTACCTAATAAGGCTATAAGCTAAGTAAAGGAATAGATAAGCTTTAGGGTAAAGACCCTTACGCTTATAGGAACTTACTATTATAAGAAATTAAAAGTAGGGAAATGCGTAAGGTAAAGTAAGAATAAACTAAGAATAATAACTTACTACGGTAGATATTAAGTTATTACGGTAAATATTAATAGTAATTATTAATAGCTATTAGCTAGCTAAGGGGCTAGCTAGGGATCGCTAATAGTTATTTATATTTATTTACCTTACTCGTTATCTTTCTTTTTAGATACTTTATTTCCTATTTTTTAATATACTATACCTTGTATACCTTTAACCTTATATATTTTCGCAGGTTTTATATACCTAATTAGATTATTTTTATATACCCGATTAGATTATCTTTATATACTTTATTTTCTTTTAACTATTCTCTTATTTAACTTACCTCTTCTTCTTACCTATATATACTTCTTTTAACTTATTAGATATTAGTCTATATATTACCTTTTCTTCTTACTTATATATACCTCTTCTAACTTATTAGATATTAGTCTATATACGATTTCCTATCCCTTTTCTCTCTCTTTATCTTACCGAGTATTAACGCTATCGTTTTCTTATTATATACTCCTTTTCCTTATTTCTTTTTATTATATATTATAATCTATTATCGCGTATTTTCTTCTCTTTATTATATATTTATTTCTCTTATTATATATTTATTTCTCTTATTATATATTTATTTTTCTTATTATATATTACTATTTTTATATATATTATACCTTTATATATTATTTATCTCTTATTTTTTACGGTTATCTTTATATAAGTATATAAGATTATAAATTACTTAATAGAAGAAGAAATTAACCTTAAGAAGAATTTTACCGTTTATAAATAGTATAAGAGTATACGCTAAGAGTTTAAATAATATTAGGAAATATTCTATAAATAAATAAGGGAAAGCTAAAAATTTAAAATTTCTAAAAATTTAAAAATCTCTCCTATTATAGGTATTTTATATAGCTACGTTTTAGCTAAATAAGTAGCTAAAGGAGACTAAGTAGCTTAGTACCTTACTAAGGTTATATAAGATAAATTAGCACTATTAACGGTTATAGTAAATATTTAAAAATTCTAGGTTCTAAAATAGGATATTATAATAAATATATTACTAAAAAATTAGCTTATAGAGCTAAATAAGCTTTAGAGGTTATATAAAATAGCGTATAGTTTCGCTAATACTAAGGTTAAGAGGGGTAAAAATAGTAAATTTCCTCTAATAATAAAGATTATTATAATAATAAAAAATATAAAAAAATAAATCTTATTTATTACTAGCGAATTTTTCTCTAAAATAGCTTAGTATTTATATAATCGTATAATTATTAATATTAAATAACTAATTTAAAATAAGCTTAAAAGCTAGGAAGATATAAATATATTAAGAGCTGCCTTATCTAAACTAATATTTAAAAAAAATAGCTATAGCTAATAATAAGTAATTACTATACCTAGCTTTAAGGCGGGAGCTTAGAATACTAAGAAAGTATTTAAGTTTAAAGTTAATTAGAATATATAATATATAATCGAAAAGAGAGCTACTTAGCTTATGCTACTAATTTCTATCGTAAAACCGATAATTAAACCGATAAATAAATAAGAAAAAGATAAATTAGATAATTATATTTTAGTTTTTATAAATAAAATTAGTAATAAGGATAAACGGTATTCGTTAATAAATAATATATTTACGAAGACGCTAATAGAAACGCTAATAAAATTAATACTAACTAAGCTAATAACCCTAAGTTTTAATAAGGCGATATCTATTCCGATAAGCTAACCGATTCCCTTTTAAATAACCCCGTTAAGTAGCTAATCGATACCCTTTTAAATAACCCTATTAGGCTTATTATAGAAATCCGTTAGATAGGGATAGATAAAGATAACCCCTACCTCTAATTTTACTACCTAAGTTCTAATAAAGAAAGTCGTTATAACCCCTACTTTTAGTTTTATTACTTAAGTTTTAATAAAGAAAATTATTATATTTACTAAGGCTATTACCTTTAATTCTATTACCTAAGTTTTAATAACTATTACCTCTAAAGCTATTACCTTTACTATAATAGCTTTAAGAAAAATAGTTATTTTATATATATCTATTCTTATAAAAATAGCTATTTTATAAATCCTTATATTAATAGCGACGATCCTACTTATACCTAAGTAGCTATAAGTCGCCTAGATTATCTATATAGTAACTATAAACTTAAATATTTATAAGAGAGAGATATAAACTATATTAATAACTAAGTAATAAGCTAAAATAGAAATACTTATAAATATAATAAGCGCTAAGATAGAAACGCTTATAACTATTATAAATAAGTAGAAAGTTAGATAACTAACTAAATAATAAACTATAATAAACGAATAGAGAGATTAATAAATAACTAAGATAAGAGAAATTATCTATTATAAACGTACGGAATTTTAGATAGCGATAAAAATAAAATAAGGTATTAAATAGATAGTATTTATAAAAGAGAATAAAAGAATAATCTTTATAGTTTATAATAAATTAATAAGGATACTTAATTAGATATTACTTTAATTAAAGAAACTCCTAATAAATACGACTAACGCTACTTAGTTATAAGGGGCTATTAAGGAAGTATTATAAGATATTTTCTAGTTAATATTAATCTAAGAGGTTATTAAAAAAGTAATATACGATATTTTTTAATTTATATTAATTCGAGATATTATCTAAACCCCTCTAAGTATAGTTATTAAGTTAATATTACGATAAGTAATAGAAGTATTCCGCCCCGCACCGCCCCGCGCTGCGCCGCTGCGCTGCACCGCCCCGCTCCTTCCGCCCCGTGCCTTGCGGACTTTCCTTTCTCCGCCCTCCCCTCCTTACCCCACTTTCTTATATCGTCCGAGACCACCCCCGGGCAGCAGGCTCGTCATACCACACCGCCGCTGACCACCGCTATGCCCTTATATAAGCGTATAGCAAGCCTTTCCTTCATAGTTAGGGGGTTTTGCCCCACTTTAGGGGATTTTTCCTACTTAATATATTGCAGAAGCTCTAGATGCCACAAAGGCCCCTAGTGTATAAATAATAATAATAATAGAAGTATTTTTTAAAAAGTTTAATAGATAAATAATATCGGACTTATTTATATAATATTCTAACTAGATACTTAAGTTAAAGAGGCCTATTACCGCTACCTAGTTAGGCGATAAAGTAGTTAAAAAGGTAAAGCTATTAAACTAAGGATAAGAAGAAAGGTCTCCTACTAAGTTAAGCGGGTTAACGGAAATTAAGGGCATACCGCCTTAATTTAAGCTATTCTAATCTAAGCTATTTAAGGAGGGTTATAATAAAGAGGTTTAGATAGAGAAGGTAATTATAGGCGATTATAATAAAGATACCCCCTTATTTTATTAGATAGGTATTAGAGGATAAAGTATTAGAGGATAAGGGATTAGAGGAAAAAGGGGAGAACTTAGAGGAATTATTATTATTATTAAACTTACTATTAGACTAATATAAAAGGGATCACGACTACTAATACCTTAACGTATAATATTATATAATCTAATCTGATTTTATAATCTAAGACTAATTAAGGGATTTTACCCGGTACTTTTATTAGTTATATAATACTACTTTTAATAGCGTTCTAAAAACATATATAACGATAATATAGCTTCGACTTCTTAAGATAACAAATCTTACGATAAATACTACGAATAAACTATAAGCGATAACTCCCTTATATTATATAATAAGATAATAAAAAGAAGTATAGTATCCTATTATATTTAAACTTAGAGTATAAACCCTATATTCTAGGATATATAACTAGACTTTATATAAGTACCTAAAAAGATTAAATTAACTATATTTATCGTATAATAAATATATAATATTATATACTTTAACCTTTATAAGGAAAACCTTCTTTATATAATCTAATCGGAACTTAAGGGCTAGACTTATTATTAACTAAGTTACGTTTACTATATATTCCTTAAAAAACTACCTTAAATTATTATCGTATAATATATCCCTTTCCTTAGAAATAGAATACTTATTTAATACTTTGCGAGACTCTTTATAACCCCTATTCCTACTTATAAAATAACCCCCGGCTTACCGCTATAACTTACGATAAGGTATATTACCCCTAACCCCTTAAGACTAATATTATAAGATCGTATAATATTAAATATAACTTTTATATAGCTTTATAAATTAAGAATAGTCTTAGCTACTATCTTAGTATAGCCCCCTTAGAATATTATATTATAACTATAATAGTCTTAGATTCGTATAACTTAAATATTATAAATAATAGATAATAATAAATTAGCACTATTACGCCTTACCTTAGTAACGCTAATCTTAACTATTCTAAATATCTTTTAATTTTTAATAAGTATTATATAAGTCTATTCGCTATTACTAATATATTAAGTTAAGAACGGACTAATCTCTTTAGATAAGGTTACTACTTTCCTTAAGGGATAGCGAAAAGATTAAAACTATACTAGAAAGCTGTACGATATACTAATTAATAAGACCCGGATTTTTATTAGCTATTACTTAAGAATTAGTATTATAAAAGATTAGTACTACGCTATTTTTCTAGATATCTTATTAGATAAGGCTTAGGACTATTTCTTATATTTTATTAATATAAATAAATAATAAGATAAAATCTATACTTTTTTAGATATATACTTTAATACTTATACGAATTATTCTTTATATTAGATAAACTAGACTATATTTTTATTTAATATTATATAACGCGAATAACCTAATAGGACTATAATAAATACCCTTAATACCCTCCTTAATAAACTTCGACTAATCTAATAAGCTTTAAGTATAGATTATTAGGGGGAGAAGTAATTTTTTATAATAATTATATAAGCTTATAAAAGTATCCCGGAACTTAAATTAGCTATAATATTCTAAGATATTTTATACGAATCTTTTATTAACTAATTATATTCCTCCCTTATTATCGCTACTAATTAAAGTATAAATTAGTTTTTTACTAACTATTATTATATAAACTATATAAAGCTTTATATAACTTTAGGACGTTTATTTTCTTAACTATCTTTCTATCCTTATAAATCTACTTCCGTATAATATAATAAACTTTTATAATAACGCCGCTTTATCCCTTATATAATACGTAGATATTTTATCTATAAAAAGGAAAGTTACTAGTTAATTAACTATAGCTTAGATAATATTAAATAAGCTAGGAAATAGTACCTAATAAGCTACGAAAAAACTAACTAATAACCCCTTACGGACGAGGAGTTTAACGCTTTCCTCTTTTCGTATAAAGGCTCTAAGGAATAAAATTTCTAATTCCTTTAATTATACGATAAAAATTCTAAAAATAATAAAAATATTATAGAAAGGGAAACTATAATCTCCTTCTTTATTACTACCGCTTATATATATTATCTTATAAGTAACGATATTTATAATACTAAGGCCCTTAATATTTTTATAGAATAGTTCCTTCTCTCTAATATATATTATACGATATATTAAGGTAAGCTTTAGAATATAAAAGCTACTAAAATTTTAACTATTAGAAAGCTATAAGTAGAAGCTTATATTTAAGAATACCCTTATATAATAATTAATTAAACCCTTACCGATAACGCTATCCGTTTTAGCTCCTCGGAACTTATAAAACTAATTAGTATTATTATCGTATAAAACTTACTTAGTAAGGTCCTTTACTATATCTTCGATACCTCTACCCTTTTCTTTTTCTACTTTAAGGATACTAACCGCCTCTATACTTTTTATAATAATATATAAGATATTATTATCTAATATAATAATATTATAGTCCCTATTATATAGAAATAAGGATATCCTTTTTTTAATATTTTATAATAAGAATTAGCGTTATACTATATAGAATATAAACTACGCTAGTTATACTATTATTTCGGCTACTTATATATATAACGCCTTTATAACCTTTTTTAGAAGGCTAGCTTTTCCGATATCTTACTAGCGGCCCTTAACTCGATTTAACGTTTTTATTACTAATATTAGTTATATAACGCTAAACTATATTAGTTTAAGTTCTCTATTAAAGATAATTATAATTTTAACTACTCCCTTATTATCGATATTTTTTACCTTAGCGGTAAGCCGGTCTTATACGCTATTAATAAAGCTACCTTATTTTAAGCTATATATTTCGTACGAAATATATCGGCTATAAATATATAAAATACCTTTTATAGATATTAGATTTATACCTATTAAAGCTTACTTAATATTATTTCCTATAACGCTAATATAAACTTTACCTTAAAGAAGTTTCGTATAAACGCTAAACTCCTCGGATTATCTTATAAAAAGGTACTTATAGAAGTATATTAAGTTATTAATAAAGTCGAATATACTTACGCCCCTTTTCGATAAGTATATAATATATTTCGATAAGAAATTAACTTTAAGATTAATAATATTATAATCTTATAAATAGCTATAAAAGCTATAAATAATATTACTAGCCTTAATAGCCTTATTCCTACCCTCCTTATTTTTAGCGCCTACCCTTATATTTTATATAACTTATTACTAGCTTTAAATATTACTACTTATACTTATATAATCTAATAAGTAATAAAATAAGTATAGAAATTTAAAACTTAAGCGGATATTTTATAAATATTATATATAAGAAATAGCTTTAATTTATATAATATCTTATCTTTTCTTTTTTAAAGTAAGGTCCTTATCTAGCGAGAAAAAGATAAGTAATAAGGCCCTTTTTATATTTTAAGCTTTAATAGCTAAGATATTATTCTTAACTTTCCCTCCGGACTAATATATTTTTATATAATATAGGTAAAACCTTATCTCCGTCCCCCTCTTTTTTAAACTATAATAAAGAAAGTCTATTTTAAAATCCTAATTATAATACTTAAAGATAAGGTATCGTATAAAGCTTTCCCCTCCTTATTTATTATTATAAAGGAAAAGGATAACTATACCTTAGCTATATAACTCTAGTAATAAGGGATTATTATAACTCTAAGGATATTTTTCGAGGCTTTTAACTATAATAAAATTAATACCTTATCTACTTAAGAAGTTTTTATATTTATATAATATAACCCTATATCGAACCCTAATATATATATTTTTAAAATATATCTCGTATAAGAGGTAAAAAATTTAAATAATAAATTTTACGAGAAATCCTAGCTTATTATTTAAAAATATAGTAATAACGGTAAGGAAGAAATATTTATATAATTACTTATAATTTTATATATATTATAGCGCCTTTTTCTTATCTTTAAACCTACCTTAATATAATTATATAATATATAAGGAGAGCTATAAGATATTATATAAGTATATATATAATCTTTTAATTTATTAAGTTATATAATTTACGCTTACTTACCGAAAAAGCTATAAGATTAATATCCCCTATATACTTTTTTATATATCTAAAAACCCTTTTATAAACTTATAAAGTTAGGGCTCTATTAATTTAAAACTTATTATTAATATTACTATATTAAACTTAGTATAACTTTATCGTTATATAACCTTTATCTTTTATATATTATAGCTAGATTTACTATATTTAGTATTATTAGATTATAGATAGATAATATATTCTCCTTCGCCTCCCCTTATTTCTCCTAACTTAAGGAAACTAAGCTAGCGAAAGCTTAATTTTATATAAAATTAAAAACCTTTCTTATAAATAGCGCCTCTATTAACTTTTATAATAGCTATATAATATAAGATTCGTATAATATTATTCTTACGTAAAAAGGCTAGGCTTCTAGCCTCCGGCTTATTAACCCCGCTAGCGAGTTTGCTTTATAAGACTTTATTAGCTAGCGCGCCTGCGAGGCTTATATTACTTTAATCTATTAACTAAAAGCTTCGTATAACCTTATTATCGCCGCCTAAGTAATAAACCTATCCTTATAAGATATTACGGATCTAAATAAAAGAATCTAATAGTAAATTAATAACGCTTCCTAAAGACTACGCTTTATTCCCCTTAACTTATCTTATACGAAATTATTTATCTTTATAGATAGGTTTTTCGCTAATAACTATAACCTAATTTCTTAACTTAGTACCTTTATTATTCTAGGTAAAGAAAACTAGTCCGAAAACTCGTTTATTATATAAGGTAATATCTTATATTAAACCTTTATAAAATATAAATAAGTTACGAGAAGCGTCCTTATAAGCGAACTTTATAATATAGTTAATAGCGTTAATCTTAATCTTATATTATATATAATAATTTAAAATATTATATAATCTCTTAGCTCCCCTCTAATACCTCTAATCTTTTATACTAATTTATAATCGCTATATAACTATCTTATTTAGCTTAGCTTAATAATAGAAAAATAGCTTATAATAGATATTATAGCTATCTATAAATTATATAAATATAAAGAAATTTCTAAGATCCGCTAAATAGATAGTAAAAATAATCTAGTAAACGCTTATATTAAGGCTAGCCTTAATATAGCGTTATTAACCTTTATATTTACGAATTTATACTAACTATATATTAAAGCTTTAGTCTAACGATTAGCTTAAGTTATATAACTTATCCGCTTTTTCCTTTTCTTTTATCTTATTTTTTTTTTACTCTTATCTAATAGCCTATACTCTTATTTCCCTATTTAACCTTTACGTTTTTTTATATTTTTTTTATATTTATATTTTATATATATTAAATCTTTATTTATTTATTAAGTATTACCTAACCTTTACGCTATTTTAAAAATAAAGTTATAAGCCTCTTATATTATTTTTTACTAATATTATTATTATCTAACCCCCTAACTATTTTCCCCCGCCCCTAAACTTCCTTACTTATTATCTAAGATAGTAATATACTCCTTTATATTTAGAGGTACTCTTTTTAAAACTACTATTACCCTCCCCCCTTACTAGCTATCGGCTAATATTATAAGTATTATAACTAAGGCGCGAGGCGCCGGCGCTAAAGTATATAACGCTATAGCTTATTATACGAAAAAGCACTATATTATATAAAAGCGCTAAATATAAGTAATATAAGCCCTATCTCTATTTATCTAATATATATTAAATAAGTATAGATTATATATATATATATTATATAGCTCCGCTATAATTACCCCCTAATTAGCTATAAATATTACTAGGAAATATAATAGTTATTATATAATAATAGTAACTATATATTATAGATCTTAGGAGTTATCTAAATATATAAATATATCGTATAATAGTATTACTATAAGGCGAACCTTAGCTTCCTATTTTTATATTAGCCTTATAATTATATAACTACCCTTATTTAAAAACTTATATTTAAAGCTATTAATTATATTAAATAATAGTTTTTATTATTATTATAAGGGATATAAACTTAGAAAAAGCTAAGCTAATACGCTATTATACTATTAGGATAAGGAGGTATATTATATAATTATTAATAATACGTATAGATAGGTATAGTATATTATATAATTATTTAAGTTTTACTTAACCTCTTAATCTTAAAGTTATCGTCGTTATCGTTATCTAGCTTAAAGAAGAAAAGAAAAGGAAAGGAGGAAAAAGAAAGAGAGAGAAAGAAAGGGGGCAGCGAGGTTTTTATACCCCTCTAAAAGCGGTAAAGCGCGGCAGAATCCGTTTTTTTCCCTCTTTTTATAATAATTTTTAGTATTTTTAATATAAGGTTACTAGAAATAATACCTTTTTAATATAAGGTTACTAGAGGTAATATTACTATTTGTTTTCCTTAATATTATAACTATAAGGAACTTTTATAATAAAACCTTTATTTAATATAAGCTAGATTAGTTTATCTAGCGATCTAATATTTATTTTTTAGCTAGCAGTTCTTTTTACTTTAATATATATAAGGCGTTATTTACCTTTATAGAATTTTTCGGCTATATATTTACTTAATATCGTATAACTATTTTTCTCGAAAACCCTTAAGGGGCTAAAGAGTTTTTTCTTTATATAATATATCTTTATTTTTCTATTAAGTATATTATTTCTTTTTATAAAAAGAAAAAGTTAAGTATTAGTATTATTATCTTATACCTTTTTATATTTACTATATAATATATATATAAAAGATACCTTAGATATAATAAAAGCTTATAATAACTTATATATTAATACCTAAGTTATAACTTATATAACTTAGGGGCTAAGAGATATCTTATAATAGATAAGGAGGTATAGGGGGTAGAATATTAACTAGCTATATAGCTATCCTTCCTCGTACGAAATAGGAAGAATATTTATCTTAATTATATACGATTTAGGTTACCTTTGCTTTCTTCACCTTACACGTACGTGTATAAAGACCACTTAACACTTATAAAAGTTAGAAATATTATTAAGTATAGAAAATAAAATAAAAAATAGGGCGGGGAAAAAAATAAAAAAGTTAAGTAAGCTAAATAAGGCTAAGCGGAGTAAGGAGCGGAGTTAAAAGCGAGGTATAAGGTAAATAAATAATAATAATTATATAGCGAAAATACTAAAAACTAACCCCCGCGCTTAAACTTTATATTTAAATATCTTAATATATTTAAATACTATAAAATAATAAGAAAAGGTTAAATTAGTAAAAGCGTTATAAGCGGATAAATTATAAAGTAAGAGGGCTTATAATAGCCTTATAACTAAAAGCTTTATTAGAATCCTTATAATTTTAAATTAAACTTATAAAAAATATTAATAAAAGCGTCCTTTTATAAGTAATTAGTTTATAATATAAAATAAAATATAAGGGATTAGTTTATAACTAATCGTAGCTAGATAAGGGGGATTATAGCGGACATATTTAGGTCTTCCCGATAGCGCTTAGTTATCGCGCGGGGTATATAGCTAGCTTAGGAAAGGGGCTTCTCTCCCTTCTCCTTCCTCTCTTCGATAGCTTTAATTATAACTTTTAAAATCCCTCGATCGGTCTCAAATCACAGGATCAGATTAGATCGTATAGTATTATACGTTAAGATATTAGTGGTCGTGATCCCTTTTATATTAGTCTAATAGTAAGTCTAACGATAATAATAATTCCTCTAAGTCCCCTTTTCTTATCTCCTTATACCTTATCCTCTAACGCCTATCTAATAAAGTAGGGGGGTATCTTTATTATAGTCGCCCATAACTACCTTCTCTATCTAAACCTCTCTATTATAACCCTCCTTAAATAGCCTAGATCGGAATAGCTTAGATTAGGGCGGTATACCCCTAATTTCCGTTAACCTACTCGACTTAGTGGGAGACCTTTCTTCTCGTCCTTAGTCCGATTAGTCCGATAGCTTTACCTTTTTAACTACTCTATTACCTAACTAGGTAGCGGTAATAGGCCTCTTTAACTTAGTTATCTAGCTAGAATACTATATAAAAAGGTCCGATATTATCTATCTATCGAACTCTTCGAAGGACGCTTCTATTACCTAATATAATATTAACTTAATAACCGCACTTAGAGGGGTTTAGATAGTATCTCGAATTAACGTAGATTAAAGAGTATCGTATATTACTTCTTTAATAACCTCCCGGATTAATATCGACTAGAAAATATCCCGTAATACCTCCTTAATAGCCCCTTATAACTAGGTAGCGTTAGTCATATCCGTTAGGGGTCTCTTTAATTAGATCGACGTCTAATTAAGTATCCTTATTAATTTATTACGAACTATAAGGATTATCTTTTTATTCTCCTTTATAGATACTATCTATTTAATACCTCGCTCTATTTTTATCGCTAATTAAAATTCCATACGTTCGTAGCGGATAATTTCTCTTATCTTAGTTATTTATTAATCTCTTTATTCGTTTATTATAGTTCGTTACTTAGTTAGTTATCTAACTTTCTACTTATTTATAATAATTATAAGCGTTTCTATCTTAGCGCTTATTATATTCGCTAATACTTCTATCTTAGCTCGCTACTCGGTTATAAATATAATCTACGTCTCTCTCTTATAAGCGTTCGAGTTTATAGTTACTATATAGATAATCTAAGCAGCTTAGGGCTGCTCGGGCATAGGCGGGATCGTCGCTACTAATATAGGGGTTTATAAGATAGCTATTTCTATAGGAATAGATATCTATAAAGTAACTATCTTTCCTAGAGCCGTCACGGTAGAGGTAGCAGCCTCGGAGGTAACCGTTATTAGAACCTAGGTATTAGAACTAGAGGTAGGGGTCGTAACGACTTTCTTTATTAGAACTTAGGTTAGAACTTAGGTAGTAGAACTAGCAGGGGTTATCTTTATAGTAGTGGAACTAGCAGGGGTTGTCTTTATCTATCCCTATCTAACGGATTTCTATAATAGCCCTAACGGGGTCGTTTAAGAGGGAATCGGTTAACTTCCTAACGGGGTCGGGGTCGTTTAAGAGGGAATCAGTTAACTTCCTAACGGGGTTATTTAAGAGGGAATCGGTTAGCTTATCGGAATAGATATCGCCTTAGCAGAACTTAAACTCGGGGTTATCGGCTTAGCTAGAGTTAATTTTATTAGCGTTTTTATTAGCGTTTTCGCAGGTATATTATCTATTAACGAACGCCGTTCGTCCTTATTACTAATTCTATTTACGGAGATTAAAGTATAACTATCCGATTTATCTTTTTCTTATTTATTTATCGGTTTAATTATCGGTTCTATAATAGAAATTAGCGGCAGAAGCTAGGTAGCTCTCTTTTCGATTACGCGTCGTATATTCTAATTAACCTTAAACTTAGATACCTTCTTAGCGTTCTAGGCTCCCGCCTTAGAGCTAGGTATAGCGACTACCTATTACTAGTTATAGCTATTTCCTTTAAGTACTAGTTTAGATAAGGCGGCTTCTAATATATCTATATCTTCCTAGCTTTTAAGCTTATCTTAAATTAGTTACTCGATATTAACGATTATATAATTATATAAACGCTAAGCTATTTTAGAGAAAGATTCCCTAGTAGTAAATAAGATCTTTTTCTATATATTCTTTATTACTATAATAATCTCTATTATTAGAGGAAATTTGCTATCTTTACCCCTTTTAACCTTAATATTAGCGAAGTTATACGCTATCTTATATAACCTCTAAAGCTTATTTAGCTTTATAGGCTAATTTTTCGATAATATATCTATTATAATATCCTATTCTAGGACTTAGAACTTTTAAATATTTACTACGACCGTTAAGAGTGCTAATTTATCTTATATAACCCTAGCGAGGCCCTAGGCTACCTAGTCTCCTTTAGCTGCTTATTTAGCTAAGACGTAGCTATATAGAGTGCTTATAGTAGGAGAGATCTTTAAGTTTTTAGAAACCTTAAACTTTTAGCTTTCCCTTATTTATTCGTAGAATATTTCCTAGTATCGTTTAAACTCTTAGCGTATATTCTTATACTATTTATAAACGGTAGGGTTCTTCTTAGGGTTAATTTCTTCTTCCGTTAGGTAATCTATAATCTCGTATACTTATATAGAGATAACTATAGGAAATAGGAGATAAATAATATATAAGGGTATAATATATATAAAGACGGAAGACGGTAATATACGATAAGAAAAAAAATAAGTGCACGATAAGAGAAACGAGTATATAATAAGGAGAAGAAAATGCGCGATAATAGATCGTGGTATATAATAAAAAGAGATAAGGAGAAGGAGCGCGCGATAAGAAAACGATAACGTTAACGCTCGGTAAGATAAAGAGAGAGAAAAGGGATACGAAATCGTATACACCGATAAGTTAGAAGAGGTATATATAGGCAAAAGAAAAGGTAGGTTAAGAAAATAGTTAAAAAGAAAATAGTTAAAAAAATAGGGTGCACGAAGATATAATTAGGTGCACGAAACCTGCGGAGGTATGCGAGGTTAAAGGTATGCGAGGTATAAGAAAGATAACGAGCAGGGTAAAGAGAAAGATAACGAGCAGGGTAAATAAATGCAAATAACCGTTAGCGATCCTCAGCTAGCCCCTTAGCTAGCTAACAGCTATTAATAATAGCTATTAATAATTACTATTAATACCTATTATAGTAACTTAATATCTACTATAGTAAGTTATTATTCTTAGTCTATTCCTACTTAACCTTACGTTTCCCTGCCCCCTATTATAATAGCGAGTTCCTATAAGCGTAAGGGTCGTTACCCTAAAGCTTATCCGTTCCTTCGCCTAGCTTATAGCCCTATCGGGTAGCTATATCCTATATTACCCGCCGTAGGGGTATTAAATATACCTTACGTGGTATAAATAGCTTAAGATCGTCTACGTAAAGCTTTCGCAAAACTTGACGTCCGACGACGCTACGGATCAGATACGTGATAGATAAGACGACCTTAATAATAATAGATAGGTTATCCTACGTAGTTACGAACTTCCTATATAACGTATTTACCTTATCTTACCTTTCCTATATAAAGTTACCGACCTATAAAGCACGTTATAGCTTAGTATTATATTTAGTTATATTAAAGTTAGCTAAAGTATCCTAGATTATATCTTTTTCTTTTACTATAGCTAATACTAAATCGCGGACTATCTAGTTATCCCGGTTAAAATAGTCGAAGTTAAATTATTTAACTTTAGGTATATCTTTATTTTAGTATATAACTATAGGGTTAAATCCTAATATAGCCTTTACTAGAGTTACCCCTAAAATCTTAACTTTTCGAGAATTTAGCATATTAGTAATCTAGGGTAACGCTTTATTCTACGCTTCTAGGGAGATGCCGGACTACTTAAGACTTTATTTTCGCAGTTAGTCTTTTACTAATCGGACGTACCTCTCCGCTAGTCTAGTACTCTAAGGGTATAAGATTAGGCCGAACTTCTATTTAACCCTATATCGCTTAGCTATATTTTCTATAACTATATTAGCGAAATAGCGTCCGTTATCTAAGTAAATAGCTTTAGGCTAGCTAAATACTAAACTCTAGTAATATTATTATACGTCTGCTACCTCCGGGCTAATCGTATTTTCGTATACTTAAGTTAATAGAAAACGCGTTATATAATCTACGGCTATTAGAATATATTAATATCTACGAGCACTAATAGGCGTAATAGGTCCTAGGAAGTTAATAATTACTATTTCCTATAATTTATATATTATAATTTATCTATATTTTAACTTAGGTAAGCGTAGTACGGTTTGCTAGCAAATTATATAGGATATATAATAATAGGTAATATCCGATCGACGAGTTAGCTATTATAAGATTCCTTTTAGATTCGCTAGAGTCTTTTCTTTAGAGAAATGGCCTAATACGTTATAAGCATTTTATAACTTTAACTAAATATTCGACTATAGATAATACTCCGCCTACTATTTATTCGATTCGATATAATATAGGATCTTATTCTAGACTCGATATCTAATAGCTATCTTTTAGATATAGCGATATCTATCGTTTAGTAGTGCTTATATTCTATTAACGAGAAAAAGCACGATTTCCGTATACTACGGGTCTCCTAGCTAAGGGGATATAGCCGCCCGGAGGTAAGATACCTCTCTGCCTACTATCGGTTTACCTAACGGGAGTTAAGTAGCCTTAATAGTATCTAGCGCTAGTATAATACGGCCTTTTATATCTAAAGCGTCGCTTTTTAAAGCGTTATATAATCTAAATATACTATCCGCGATTCTAATAATTTTTATTATATTTAGGCGGTAGATATATTTAATATCCCGTTCTTAAAGAACGTTAATTTACCTCGCTACTTTACTATACGTTTCCGCTATATTCGTTATTAAGTCGATAATGCCCTTATAATCCGTATAGATCTTAAGGGGATACGGGGATATATTTACTATCTATTAGTATTTTTTAATTACGTAAATAATAGCTAATATTTCTTTTTTAGGTATAGAGTATCGCCGCTCTAAATTATTTAGCTAAAACGATATTTATATAATAATTTTTATATCTTAGAAATTAGAGTCTCTAATAAATATTCTATCGGGATAGTTATTAAGTTAATAGAGAACGGCCCCGGTCCTAGTATTAGATACGTCTATTACTAGGTGAAATTATATATTAGTCTATACTCCGAATATTACGTTATTCTAAATAGCTTAGTATAGGAATTATAAAGCTTCTGCCGCCTCTAATATCTAAACGGGTTCGTCTTAATATCGTGCCTCTAGTTATATAGATTAGTATCCCGATAAAGTTACCTTATTTACCTCTTTAAAGAACGCTTCCTTAATAAGTCTAGCCCTATCTGCTCTCCCTAGTATAAAATAACGAAGGAACGGGGTTAGCTATAGCACTATTTAAACTTTTTCCTAAGATTAAAGGGGATACTATTAGAAATAGTCTCCTAACTACGCAAATCTCTGCCGATACTTAGTTCCTAGACGAAATCGCCCTACTTCTAATTTAAACCCGACTAATTCGGCCGTGCTATTAAATAGCTTTATCTTCTTACCCGCGAGACTAATTAGCGCCTATACTACTCTAGGGAAATACTAATATTAAAGGAAATCGAAATATCTATTAAAGGTTTCGCTACTAAAGTTATAATCGTTAATATAAATAAATATTAACGTTAAGTACTCTATAGTAAAACTTAATAACGTTTAGTATTTAACCTTATCTGCTAATACTAATTTACTAAACGCGATATCCCCGTACCTTACGTACGTAAAGGGGGCGCTTATTAGTCCTTACGGTATATTAATATATTCCTATATACTATTAGGGGCGGTAAAGCCTATCTTATATACGTCCTCCGGCTATATTAGGATTAACTAGAACTTATTAAACGTATCTAGCTAAGAGAAAACTATTAATTATCTAATATATACTTAGTCTAAATTAACCTTTAGGTTATAATACGGATATCCTAGTTTTACCATATTCCTATTAATATCGCGGTAATCGTAAACTATTCTCTAGGCCGCCGGGTCTAGAGGGTGCTTCTTAACGAATAAAGTTCTAGCTACCTATTCTATATTATCGCCGATAGGTTAAATAATATTTACTTCTTTTATCGTTAGGAATACCTTACTTATAAAGATCCGTTTAGGCCTACTATACCTTATTTATTTAAATACGGCTAGCGTTACTCCCTCCTTTAATTTAATTTAATAAGTAATTAGTTATATAGGCCGAATCTCTTTAAGAGTAGAAATAAAGTAGTCCTTATAAGTAAAATATAATCTTATAACCCTCTCTCTCTATTCTTCCGTCTTAACGTAATCTCCTAGCGTAATAAGACTTTATTTAAACTACGCGTTAACTTCCCTAATTAGGGTATCTAATAGAGGACGAATAACTAAGTCCGGGGTAATACCTTTATAAAATATAGGTCTTAAAATACTTATTATTATAATACTTACCTATCTAAGATACGATACGTAGTTAGTATCGTCCTCGTTACTTATTTTCTCCTAGTTTATCCGATATCGGGGATATTTTAGAAGGTCTATTATATCTAGCTTATCGTAGTCGCGGACTACCTTTTCTATATTACTCTCGTTCCTAGCTACCTTATTTTCTTTCGGGTTAGTTAATTTTATTTCTAGTAATTCTTCCACTCCTCTAGGCTATCTTAAATACTTAAGTAACCGTCTATTCGTTAACTCCGGTTTCTCCGCTATCTATTTAAAACCTACTACTTTATATATTTTCTTCTATATAGACTCGGGTAGTACTACTTTTACCTGCTTACTAATAGATACTGCTAGCTTTCGCTAGATCTAGGGCTATAATACTTTATTTATTTTCTTCTATACTATCTTTAGCTACCTTACCGTCTAGCCCTTATAGGAGGCAGCTCTTAGTTTTTTAGAGAGTCTTATTTTACCTAGGAGGCTAGTTATTTAGCAATAGCGGATAAAATATCCTTAACCTCTTCTAAAATAAGCCTATTATCTTCGACGAATATAATCTTATCTTTATCGTTAGCGACCGCTTTTAGATATTTAGGGGCTCGCGGCGTTTTCCTATCCGGCTTAAATAAATTAGGTACTAGGAAAATCGGAATAATCTAAGTAGTGCCTTTTAGGCTAGTAATCTCTAGCTATTCCTTTACGTAGTATTCTATAGCCTTAACGCGTCTTAGCTATACGCAGCCTAATAGAATATCCTAATCGTCGTAATCTCCTAGCATATATACCTTTACGTTAGCTAAGATTCTTACTATAACTACCCGAAGGTAGGTAACCTTTTTAATAATCGCAAGTTTATTATTCGCTATTCTAACTATACTTAGTTAAGGTAACTAGATTATAAGGAGGGCGTTATTAGCTATAAAGGCCTTATTAACTAAATCGACTATAAAGCCTCTATCTAATATAATAATAGTGCACCGATAACCTTTAACGTAGCCTTCGATATACCCTAATATCGATAAGATAGCTTTAGCTAGCGCTATAATATCTCTCTAAACTACCTAATTAAGCGTATTATAGGATAGAATATCCGCTAGCGGGTTTTACGATTCGAATAGTTAGACGAGATTCGTAATAACCTCCTTACCTTTCGGGGACTTAATCTTCTTCCGATATTATATTAGTCTATTAAGTTACGCACGAATCGATAATACGACCTAGAGTAATTAAAGGATACTTAATATTACCGGGGTATTTTTTAACCTATCTCCTAGTTTAAATAGCGGAATATTATATTCTTTTATAGCTCGGATTTTCTCTAACTCGTATCGTTTTTTAGCTAGCTTAGGCTCTTAAGGGTAAGTTTAAACTTCTACTTCTAAGGGTAGTAACTAAGTAGTTAGTCTTAGGATAAGCCTAGGAATAGTTAGAGTCGGTGCGTCTCTTAGAGCCGGGCCTTCCCTAGCGTTATTATTAGGTTCTATACTTAGTATAACCGATCGGCGACGAATTTCCTACTCTAATTTATCCTATTATAGTTTATCTAGGTCGTCTAAGTTAAATTCTACTCTAGGGCGCGGTTTAGTTACGCGGCCTCGCGTAGGTTAAGAAATCGGCACTATCTTTTCTTTCTAATAAGAGGTTTAAATATTAGGTCTCTAGGTAATATAAGTTTATCCCTATATAGAATTAATATCGGGCGTAGTAAAATCTAAAGCTTTTCTATCTAGACTTTTTACTATAGGTAATACCGGTAATATCTTAGTTATATATCTTATTAGTAGTCGAATACTTATATCTAAACTAATAACCGTTAAATTCTTTGCTAATAGCCTAGGGCTAGTACCTTAACGTAGTTACTAGCGTCTCTATTCTTTTATCTCCTCCGCGTAAGTTTCCTAATAAGCTTTCCGCTATTAGAACGCTTCTTTATTAAACGGAGCTATAGATAGATAATTATAGCCTATATAGCCCTATTCGCTATATTTAAAATACTACTATAGATCTAGGTTAGGAGGTTAGTATCTAAGTCCTATACTCGGTAGTCTAGGGGCTCGGGGTTACTACTATAATATATTTAAAAAATTCTATAACGGACGTCCCTAATTCTATACTTAGGTATTAGTCTATTTAGGTATACCTTATATACTCGAATATCCGCTAGCGAGACAGCCTCCTAAGTTCTATAAGCACTTATTTAACTTACTTACTACTATAATATTAGATTATTCTATTAATTTAGCTATCTTAGTTATCGTCTCTTACTACTTAGCTATTACTCTTTACGAATCTATCTCTATAGCTAGCACTCTATCGGTATCTCTCTTAATCTTTTTAGATACTATATCGCGTAGGTTATATATAGTAAGTTAAATATTAGACTATATTAGGCTTACCGTCGCTATTAATAATTTCTACTTACTATTAACGTAGAGATACTTAATAATAGCCCGCTTATACTATTTATCCTTCTCGGCGTTTTTAGTTATCTAATTTAAAAAGTTAGTAAGTAAAATCCGTCGAGTTTTTAATTTTACTCGGGTATAAAGAGCCTCCGCTTATTTTATATAATTAGCTAGCGATTCTCCTTTCTTATAACCGAACTTATACGCCTCTATAATAAGGGTGCTCTCTATAACTAGGTTTACCTCCTTAAACTTATTTATAAATAGAGTTACTAACTTAGACTAGGTGCGATCTTCGTTATCTAACTTATTATACTAGTCGGCAGCCTTACTACGAAAACCCGAAGAGAAGATCTCCCTAACGATAATATTATATATCTCTCCTTAGATACCTAATAGTGCTATATTAGTATTATACTAATCGAGGTACCTTTTAGCTAAAACGTCCTTCGGGTATCTAGTAAATAGCTTAAGCCCTAATAGTAAAGTTAACGCTATTATAACGTAACGTTTGCCCTTTAGTCTAGTAATACTCCCTTATATTAGTGCTAGGTGTACGATCGTTAGACCGGTCTAACTTACTAGGGGAAGGGGATAAAGTAAATAATATAGTAAACTTTCTAATAAACTAGGCAAACCTTATAATAAACCTATATCTATATCTAATATTATTTTCTAATCTTCTACCTTAAGGTACTCCTTAGGTATACTCTAATAACTTACCTTTGCCTATAATACTTATAACTACTAAATATCTAGCGGAACCGAGTCTTCTTTTATTAGGTATATCCGTTTCTTCGAATTAAAAGATTTCTAGCGTTAATCTATCTAGGAAGATTATACGCCCCTAATCTTTTTTACTTACTCGTCCTAACGTTCTTCTTATCTTAACTACCTTCGGCGATAATTAAGAAGGAAAAAAAAAAAGGGGAGACTATCCGCACCTACGGGGTTTTCTTATATTCTCTCGTCCTCTTTCCCCCCTTATTCTCGCTTATATAGTCCTTCCTACCTTACTTACTATAGGGCCGCTTTTCCGGTAATAATAGGCAGCTATAGCTAGACCTACTTTAGGTAGCTCCCGCTTAACCTAATTAGAACTCGCTTCGCTTCCTAATTTAGTAATCTGCCGAAATCCTTAAATACTTAGCTATCGTTATTAGACGATACCGTCGTATTAATTCTATAGCTCGTATAGTAACGCGCTAAATCCTAGTCTTATTACTATAAAATCCCTCGATCGGTCTTAAATTATAGGATTAGATTAGATCGTATAGTATTATACGTTAGGATATTAGTAGTCGTGATCCCTTTTATATTAGTCTAATAGTAAGTCTAACGATAATAATAATTCCTCTAAGTCCCCTTTTCTTATCTCCTTATGCCTTGTCCTCTAACGCCTATCTAATACTTTATTTTAGCTTACTTCTATAATCGCCTTAGTAAGACCTTTATATTAATTAAAGCTTCTCTTACCGCTAACCGAACGTAAGAGTAAGATCTTAGCATAGAACGCTATTAAATTCTACCTATATTAAAGCCGCTCTTAGCTTATTCTAGCTTAGACTTTTAGCTAGCCGCTATATATACTAAATTTACGATTAACGGAGCTATAATTAGGAAGCCTAAGTCTTAGTTTTATTATATCTTTTCTTATCTTAGCACTTTTTAGTAAATATTCTTTCCGTATATTACTACGGCTATAGATTTTTCTTACTAGCTTAAAGCTTTTTTAGCGTACGTCTCCGAGCTTTTCGGGGAAAGTTATAAAAAGCGCTAAGTAGGTTTTTCTTTAGTTAGGATATATTAGGGGCTATTAGAGCCCCTTAGAGAATATATTACGAAGTAGGAATATACCTTTTTCGAGGCCGGACTATTAAACTAGTCTAATTATATTAAGATTATTCTGCTCTTATTTAGGCTACGTAAGGAGCTATAAGAGCGTTTAAATTATAAGAACTAGCTTACGATATACGCGGCCTTCGCTAGCTTTCTCCGAGGCTTTAATAAAGTATTTAGTTCTAGGAATATTCCTAACGCGCTAGTTAATTTGCCGCCCCCCTTTTTAGCTAACCTAATAAATATCGCGTTTATATAATCTTATTTTAGTATTATTAAGCGCCGGCGTTACTATTAGTATAATTAGATCGGTTATTTTAAGCGTAACTATCTAAAGCTTTATAAATAAATAGGGATATTAAGGTTAAGGCTTTTTATAAGTAGAGCGGGGTAGTTAATAGTAGATTCGGAGTATTTTAATTAAGGGGAAAATAAGTAAGGAGGGATAAATATACGCTAGATATTATAGCTTAGGTAATTTCCGGCCTTATTACGTTACCTTATATAAGGATAGTCCGCGCGTAGCTTAGGCGTATAAATTTATTAGCAAGTATATACCGTAGTTATATTACGCCCCGGCTTATAAACTAGCGCTAATAGTATATAGTAATAAGTATATAATTAGCTTTACTATTTACCGTAATTAAGGTATTCTCTAAGCTTCTTATAACTAGCATAGTGCTACTTAATTCTATACGCTAGCTATATAAGTAAGTTTTACTACTAATATATAAGTTTATTAATTCTTACCTTAAAAAGTACTACGATTCTAAGCTTATTAAAATCTTCCCTATAAAGATTAGGGTTTAATTCCCTAAGCTATAAGGGAGCCCTTTTGCCCTCTTATCCTTATCTTTACGGAGGCTATTAGGCTATCGGCTAGGGATTATATAAAGCGTCTCGCTAGCGTAGTAGTACGTAACTTTTCTATCCTACGCTTCTACCTCCTCGGCTAGCTTAAAAAGGGGGCTATATAAGGGATTAGTCTATAACTAATCGTAGCTAGATAGGGGGGATTATAGCGGATATATTTAGGTCTTCCCGATAGCGCTTAGTTATCGCGCGGGGTATATAGCTAGCTTAGGAAGGGGGCTTCTCTCCTTTCTCCTTCCTCTCTTCGATAGCTTTAATTATAACTTTACCTTAGCTTACTTCTATAGTCGCCTTAGTGAGACCTTTATATAAAGTAAGCTATTATTTTATTTTTTTTATTATTATAAGGGTAATAAGGGGTTATAATTATAAGAATATTATAAATATAGAGAAACTTATTAAAATTAATTTTACTATTATAAAGCTAAGTTAAAGTATTACTTAGGAATTTTAGAAAGCTTTAATAGATTTATAGAGCGTTATTAGGTTTTAGTTAAGGTAATTTATTAATAAAATATCTAAAAAATTAGCTATATTTTCGGAGCTTTCTCTCCTTAAAGTTTTAGCGGAGTTATTTTTTTTTCGTAAAAATAAGCTTTTAAAATTTTAAGGGACTAAGAGGTAATATCTAAAGTTTATATTTAAATAATAAAAAAAGATTAAAGGGATTTAAAAGGGATATAAGTAAGGCGGGGCTAACCTTTATAATATTAGCAAAAATATATAATAATTCTCTTAAAAGCGGAGTAAATATAAGCTATAAGCTTTTTATTATAAAAAAGTTAATAGCTATAAGCGGTATAGTAAAATAAGTAAATATTAATAAAGGAGATAAAGGTTTTAAACTTAATATAATAAGAAAGGGTTACTTAGTACGCTTTAAAAATAATATAAAAGTATTTAAATTAAATTATAGCTAGCTATTAGAGGATAAAGTTTTTAAGTTTTTTACCTAATAAGGTTAAAGCGGAGTAAATTATAGCGCTAAAAGCGATTATAAACTTAATAACCTTAATATAAATTTCCTTTACTTAAAAAAGTAAAAAGCCCTAAATAAATAAGGTAAGCTTAGTTAAGGCTAGCTATTAATAAATAAGCTTTTTTATAAAATAGCGGAGGTATAGCTTTTATTAAGGTTTATAATAAATCTAAACCTTAAATATATATACTTTTTATATAAGTTAAATAATATTCTTATTAAAAATTAGTAAAGTTATATTAATAAAGCGGGCTTTTATAAAATAAAAAAGCTTATTTTTAAATAGCTAGAAAATTATTTTATATTCTATTACTTAGTTACGGTAAATATTTTAAGCTTATTTAAGCTAATAGCGGACTTAAGTAAAGGTATACTTAATATTAAGGATATTATTATTATTTATAAATCTAATAATAAGTATATTAGTTACTTATTCTAAGTGCTTATAAAAAGATAAAATATATAGGATAAAAAGTACTAGAGAGAGCAGGGAGCTTTAAGGAACTCCGGTAAAGATAAGGAAAAGGTCTTATAGTTTACTATTAACTTTTAAGTAGAAAATATAATTAAAAAAGTAAGAGCAGAGGAAAGCTATAATTTATTTAAGGAAGCTAAAAAAGTTAAAGATTTCTATTAGCTTAGAGTATAAGATATAGTTAAAAATACTTATTATATTTAATATTAAAAAGGAGGTAAAGCTTTAAAAGCTTTAAGTAATATAAATAAACTTTATTAAAAGAAGTAAAGCGTTATTAATAAATTAGTTAAGCTAGTTACTTATTTAACCTTATAATAAGATTCTTATAAACTCCGCTATATAAGATATTTTCTTTGCTATTATAATTTTAAAAATCTTATTTATAATATTAAAAAAGGAGATAAAGTAATAGCTACTTAAAGTCTAATAAACCTCCGAGCTTTTTCTTACTTTTTAGAAAACTATAATATTTAAAGTTTAATATTAAATAAGGAAATATCTATAAGTAATATATCCTTAAAAAAGCTTAATTAAAATTATTATAAAAGGTTATTTATAACTTTTTAGGAAACTAATAAAGATATTATTAAGCTTAGCGGATTTTTATAATATAATACCGGAAATAATAAATCAGACCTTATTTTTAATAATTTAAAAAGGAATATTTATTAAGGGGAAAAAATTAGAAATAAAAAGATATAAGGTATTTTCTAAAAAATAAGGAAAGAACTTATAAGTTAGGAGCTTTAACTTTTTAAAGAAAGATAATTAGAAAGCGGAGTTTATATCTTATTAAAAAGAAGAAATATATATAAGCTTTAGAGAAGCCTAGCTATAAAGTCTTACTTATTAAGCTATAAATTATATAATATTAAAGTTACCGCTTATAAAAGTAAAAAATCGCCTTTAATTATCTTTTTTCGCTTTCCTAATAAATAATTTTTATTATATTATAATATCTTAATATATTTACTAAACTTTTTCTTTTTATAAAAAGATATATTAAATAAAAAAGTATCGTACGAAGAAAAAACTCCGTTTTCCTAAAAGGTAAATATTTTTAGAGAAAAATAGTTATATAATATTAAATAAGTATATAATCGAAAAAAATCTCTAAAAGTAAATAACGCTTATAATACCGTAATAAAAAAAGATAAAGAAAATAAGCTATTAGCCGAAAAATAAAAATCGGGTTATTATATAATTTAATTTATAATATATTTTTATAGAGTTTTATTATAAAAGTCTTTTATAATTATAATACTAAGAAAAATAGGTAGAAAACTAACTTTTTATAACCTTATATTAAAAATATTAAAAAATATTATAAAAAATAGGAATTAAAAATCGGATTCTGCCGCCTCTTACCGCTTTTAGAGGGGTATAAAAACCCCTTATTACTCCCTCTCTCTCTCTCTCTCTTTCTCTTCCTTTCTTCTTTCTTTCTTTTTTAGGCTAATTAACGAAAATAACGATAATAATTAGAAAAATTTTTAATAAAAATTAATAAGTTATATAATATACTTAAGTTATTTTTATTAATAGTTATTAGTTATATAATATACCTCCTTATCTTAATAATATTATAGCTTATTAACTTAGGTTTTATTAAGTTTATATACTTTATAATAAAAAGAATAATTAGTATTTTATATAATAAATATTTTTAAATATAAGAAAGAAAGGTCTAGCTATTATATAATAGTAATACTAATAGGAAAGTAATAAGCGGAGATTTAACTAATAGCTATACTATTATCCGATATCTTTATCCGCCTTAATAATATTTAGAATCTTAAGCGTATTAAGGCTATTATTATCTAACGCCTAAGTTATTTTCTAGTAATTTTACTTATAAGTTATAATAAAGTAATAGTAAAATTATATTATATTTACGCTAGAAATCCTTACTTATTTAATATATATTAAATAAATAATAATAGGGCTTATATTACTTATATATAATAGTTTTATATAATAAGATATTTTTTCGTATAATAAGGCTAAATATTATAAATTCCTAAGCCGGTATTTTATATTTTAGTAACTACTCCTATTAAGTTACCTTATAGCTAGCGGTAGGGACGGGTAATAGTAATATTAGGCGGAGCGCCTCCTAACGTAAAAGAGTATATTATTATCTTAGATAATAAGTAGTAAGGGGCGGGGGTAGAAAAGAAGTAATAATAAGGTTAGACGATAAGGAAAAAGGAAAAGAAAAAAAAATTAAAGGAAAAGAAAAAAAATTAAGCGTTTAGAACTTATAGCTTTACTTTTTTTTTAAAATTAAGCGTAGGGGTCGGATAATACCCGGAAAGAATTAATAGTAATTTTTATATAAAAATAATAGAAAAAAAATATAAAAATATTAAAAAAAAGGTAAGGATAAAGGGTTAGATAAAGTAAAAATATAAGAAAGAAAAGGATATAAATCTTATATAACTTAGGTAAATTATTAAATAATAGCTTTAATTTATAATTTATAGAAATTTATAAAAATAAAAGTTAATAAGGCTAAGTTAGGGCTATCCTTAGTATAAGCGTTAGCTAAGTTATTTTTACTATTAATTTATTATATTTCTAAAATTTCTTTATACTTATATAACTTATAAATAGCTATAGTATTAATTATTAGCCGTTTTTCTATTATTAAGCTAAGCTTTACTAGGTAATCGTATAATAAACGTAAGTTTATATAAAGAATAATAGGGATTAAAAGCGTGCTTAAGGATTATATAATAGCTTAAATAGTTAAGTAAAGAGCTAGGCTAATATTAACGCTATTTACTATATTATAAAGTTCGCTTACTAAGATACTTTAAGTAACTTTTTTATATTTCGTAAAAGTTTAGTAAAAGATATTACCTTATATAATAAATAAGTTAGAAAACTAGTTTTCCTTATTAAGGATAATTAAAATACTAAGCTATAAGGTAAGGTCCTTATTATTTATAAATAACTTATCTATAAAAATAAATAGTTTTATATAAGATAAGTTAAGTAAAATAAACTATAAACTATAAGTAATATTATTAATCTATTATTAAATATATTTATTAAGGGCTAAAATATCTTACGAGGAAAGATCGGTTACTTAAGCGGCTATTATAAGGTTATACGACGCCTTTAGTTAATAAGTAGAAATAATATATACTTTTTAGGCTTACTAGCTAATAAAGTCCTACGGGGTAATATTAGCGGTTAGGTTAATAATATAAAGGCCTTTTACTTATCTTTTCTATATAAGAATAATATTATATAATTCGCGCGTAATATAATTACCGTTAAAGTTAATAGATAAGCTATTAGTAAGGAATATTTTAGGCTTTATATAAAGCTTTGCTTATTTTAACTTATTTTCCTTAAATTTAGAGAATATATCGAATATAAAAGAGAATATATTATTTATTTATAAGCCCGTTATTTCGAATAAGTTAGGGCTAGCTATTATAAATAAAAGATATAAATTATACGATAAGGGCGTTATATAAAAGTTTATATAATAATAATTATAATATATCTTAAACTAATATAATTTTAATTTTACTAGCTTATATAGCAGCTTCTTAATATATAAAAAAGTATAAGGTAAATATTAATCTTATAGTTTTTTAGGAAAGTACGCGTATATTATATAACTTAAAGGATTAGTAAACTACGTATATGCTTACGTAATATCTCGTAATTCGCTTTAGTAATTATATAACTTTATAAAGGTAAGTTTAAAAGTAAGAAAAAGGCGCTATAATATACGTAAAATTATAAGTAATTATATAAGGATTTTTTCCTTACTATTATCTCTATAGCCCTAAACGACTAGGCGGGACTTTTTATAAGGGCTATTATTTAAGTTTTTTATTTCTTATATAAGATATATTTTAAAAATACGTCTTATAAAGTTTAAGGAAAGGTTATATTAGATAAAGGTAAAGATTTCCTATATAAAGAGGGTATTAATTTCCTTACGGTTAGAGGCCTCGAATAGTTATCCTAAGGTAATAATAATACCCTATTATTATAATTATATAATAAGTACGTAGTTATCTTTTTCCTTCGTAGTAACGAATATAAAAGGAAAAGCTTTATATAAGTTTTTATTATATAGAGGTATAATTAGGATTTCGAACTATACTTTTTTCTTTATAAGTATAGTAAAGAGGGAGCAGAGATAGGGTTTAACCTATATTATATAAAATCTAATTAGTCTTATAAGGAGTTTAAAGATAATATCCTAGCTATTAAAACTAGAAATATAGAAAAGATTTTACTATTTATCCTTTTTACGCTAAATAAGAACTTTACTTTAAAAGGGAAGTAATAAGATATCGTATAAGTTAGGTCTATTTTAAGTATAAAGAGCGCGTAAAATATCCGCTTAAGCCTTAATTTATCGTACTTATTTTATAACGCGCTAAATTACTCGGGCTTTTATAATAATATTAAAAGCTAGGGGTAAGTTATACGAAATATAGAGGTAAGCGCTAAAAACGAGAAATATCGAGATAAAGCTATCTAATTTAGCTATATTATTAATAGCCTTAATAGCTATCTAAAAAATAGTTACGTTATTAGTCTTAGTATTAATTTCCTATTATAAGATATCGTACGCCCGCCTAAGAGGGGCGTATATATATTTAACCTTACTAATCGCTTAATACGCTTCGATAAGCACTTTTTTATATATAATACTAAGTAGTTTCGCATTTATACGAAACTTTAAAAAGGAAAAGTTAGTCTTAGTATTATAAAAGATAATATTTAATAAGCTTTAATATATATAAATTTAGCACTTATATAAGGCGTTCTAAGCGTTTACCGCTAATATATTTCGTATAAAGGTAGTAGCTTAGAAAGATATAGCTTTATTAATAGTATATAGGACTAGCTTATTATTAAGGTAAAAAATATTAATAACTAGTAAGTAATTAAAGTTATAATTATCTTTAAAGGAGAATTTAAATTACTAAGGTTTTAAGTTATATAACTAATATTAATAATATAAACGTTAGATTAACTTAAGGGCTATAGAGGTTATATCTAAAAAACTAGCCTTTTTTAGTAAATTATAAAGCTATTATATATAGGGGTAGCTAAAATATTAGTAAAGCTATCGTAACTCTTATTCTATATAATACGATATAGATTCTTACTTCGAAATATTAAAGAATAGATATTTTTATTTCCTAATAATAGGAACTATTATATTATTATATTATATAATAATATCCCTTATATTATCGTAAAAGGTATAAAAGTAGTTAGTATTTTTAAAATAGAAAAGGAATAGGGTAAATATATCGAGAATATAGTAAAGGACTTTGCTAAGGGGGTTTTATATAATAATAGTTCCGATTAGCTTAGTAAGTTCTAAGAAGCTAAAATAAATTATATTCTTAGTTAGGGTTTAGTTAATAATTATATAAAAGTATTCTTAAATATAAGCTTCTACTTATAATTTACTTATAGTTAAGATTTATATAGCTTTTATATTTTAAAGCTCGCCTTAGTATATTATACGATATATATTAGAAAAGAGGAATTATTCTATAAGAACCGCTAAGGCCTTTAGTTAGTAAATATTATCGCCGGTAAGGCGGTATATATAAGCCGCTATAATAAAAAATAAAACCGCGTTTTTGCTACTAATAATTTCTTTTTTAATATTAGAGTTTTTATTATATAATTATAAAAACTAAGAATCTTATTTATTAGAATTTTTATACGATAAGAGGAATACGCTAAATTCTTCCTTTATAAGGGGGTCCTAGCTAGTTTTTTTATAACTAATAAGGTATTACTTATATATATATTAAATATTATCTAACTTATAGTTTATAAACTAATATCTTTCTTTTTTATATACGAAGTACCTTTATATTATATAAGGTTAAAACTAGCGTTATTATAAGGAAAAACGTTATATAAAGGGTAATTATTATTAGTAGGGAGTAAAAAAAGATTATTCGAGGTTCGTATAATACTTATTATAATTAAGGTAGCGTTATTCGATAAAGAACTAATTAGTAGTTTTATCTATAGCGATAATAAGGGAGGAACGGAGGCGATTAATAAATATTTTATACGATATATTTTAGAATATTATAGCTAATTTAAGTTTTAGAACGCCGCGATAAGCTTATATAATAATAGTAAGAAATTACTTTTCTCCTTAATAGTTAAGTTTAAGAGCTTATTAAATAAGTTAAAGTTTATTAAAGAGGGTATTAAGTAAATCTATTATAGTTTTATTAGGGTTTTCTTATCGTATAATATTAAAAAAAAGAGTAATCTAATTTATCTAATATAACGAATAGTTTATATAAGTATTAAAATATATATTTAAAAAAGTATAAATTTTATCCTATTATTTACTTAATTTAATAAAATATAAATAATAATCCTAAGCTTTATTTAAAAAGATATCTAGAAAAATAGCGTAAAATTAATTTTTTATTATACTAATATAGAAATAATAGCTAACAAAAATCCTAGCTTTATCGATTAGTATATCGTACGGCCGCCCTATATAGTTCTAATCTTTTTGCTAACTTTTAAGGAAAGTAGTAACCTTATCTAAGGAGATTAGTCTATTTACTACTTTTCGTATTAGTAGTAATATATAAACTTATATAATACCTATTAAGGCTTAATTTATTAGTTCCGGGAGGGTCTAAGTTAGGGTTACTAAGGGTAGCTATATATTTAAGTTATATAAAGTAGTTAATTTCTACGTATAAGTTATATAAAATAAAGGTTTAGCTAAGATATTTTAGAATAGCTATATTAAGATATATCTTAACTTAGGAGGCTATGCTAAGTATAAAGCTTATATTATATAATTTAGAAGAGTTAGTTTAGAATAGGGGGGGTAATCTAACTATATAAAAAGGGCTTCTTACGGGTTAGGGGGTAAAATATTTTCCGGTTTAGTCTTAAGGAGTTATATAAAGCGTTTAATTAATATGCCGTTTCCGATAAACGGGACGTATTATATAATTATAATTTAAGTTAGTTTTTTTAAGAATATACGGTAAATATATTTTAGCTAGTAATAAGTCTATCCTTAAAGTTCCGATTAGATTATACGAAGAAGGTTATCCTTATAAAAGTTAAAGTAAATAATATTATATATTTACTAAGTAATAAATATTATTAATTTAACTTTATTAGGAGGTTATATAAGGTTAGGTTATATATCCTAATAAACTAGGTTCGTATTTTAAGTTTAAATATAAAGGTTAACTTCGCTTTTTTTTATTATTTCGTTATATAAAGCTAAAATCTCGTTTATTACCGTTATTATAGTTAATATATTTACTATTTCCTATTTAATTTCTAAGGTTATAAAAGCTATATTATCGTTATTACGTTTCCGGAACGCTATTAAAAGTAGTATTATACGACTAGTAAAAAATACTAGGCTAAATATAGCTTTTTAGTAAGGACTTTATTATTAGTAGATATTATATATTATTTTAATCTTTTAGTCTTAATAGTAGTATTAGGTAAAAATAGCTCTTTAGTAAGAACTAATATTAAGAAGTAAGGTAAAAGTATAGGTATCGGTTAATAGCGGGCATAGGGGCTTTTCGGTATCGTACAATACCTATCTCGTTACTCTAGCTAATTTATAATTAACTAATAATAATTAGTATAACTACTAATTAGTATTAAGTAGTCTTTATATATATATATAAGTAAGAGAAAGTAAAAGTAACCTAAATTAAGTATAATTAGAGATAGATACTTTTCCTTTATCGTACGAGGAAGAGCGGCTATATAGCTAGATAATACTTTACTTTTATACCCTCTTTCTTCTTATCTAAGCTACCTCTTACCTCCTAAGTTATATAAGGCATAACTTAGGTAGTAATATATATTTTATTAGAGGCTTCCCTATATCTATACTATCTTCTATATATATATTATATAGTAAATATAAAGGGGTATAGAGAGATAATATCTAATAGAAAGCTTAAGCTATCTATTTATCTTTAAAAATAAAGTCCTTATATTTTAAGTTAAAAATAATAATAAGATTACTACTAAGAAATTAGTATATAATAATTATTATAAAATAGCTTATAGCCTTATTAACTTTCTAAATAATTTTTTAAAAAGTAAGCACTAAAACTTTATTAATTATTAGAATATCTTTTACTAATATAAATACCTCCCTTTTTATTCTCGCCGGAATTAGCTATATAAGGGGCGCTATAAAGGGGGCGAAGTTTAGGGCAGAGTTTATAATTACGCTAGCTTAAGTTAAAGCTCTAAGGGCGGAGTCTAACTCCTTACTTATTACCTTATAAAAGGTAGCCTTAACTAATTTCTAAATAATATAGGAGATAATAATAAGAAAGCTAAATAAATTCTTAGAGGCTTATTAGCGCTATTAAAGCTTAGTAAACGCTATATTAAAAATACCTTATATAGAGCGAAAATCTTACGCGGAGATTACCTTAATAAGTTTTTTATATATAAACTTTAAGATAAAATTTATTAAAGTTTAAAAAATATTAATAAATAAGTTATTAAAGTTAATAGCGGTATAAAATTAACTTTTACTTATACGCGGGTATTATTAGGATTAGCTAAGCTTTTAAGTTTTATTATTAAATATTATTAATACTAATAATAAATTAGGAGGTAGACCGCCTTATAACCCCGCGTTTAAGGTTAGTCCCTTAATAAAGTTAGACTTTAAAAGACAGAAAGTATTAAATTCTTATAATATTATAGCGTTAAGTATAAATAGGGACCTTAATTATTTAAAATTATAAAAGTTTTTTTTAAAATAAAAAATATAAGTAATAAGCTTAACGCTATATATATCGCTTAAATATATAGCTTAACGCTAGTATTAGATATCTAAGCTTATTAGCTAGCTATAAGAATATTACCGGGGCGCCTTATTTTAAAGGCCCCTAGTAAATATTAGCTATTATAAAAGGGAATCTCTCTTATTAACTAATAAACCCTTATAGCTAGCGAAGGTTATCCTTTTCTTATAATATTAACTATTCTTATATTATAATATTTATATATTTATTATTTATTATTATTTTCTTAGCTATACCTTAGGGCGTTATAATACGCTTAACGCTATTACCTTAAGATATAATTATCCTCTAATAGCTTCTCTTTACTAATTTAAAAAATTAGAGAAGCGCGAATATATCTAATATATTAGAAAACTAAGTAATATCCTAAGTAAGCTTCTAGCTAAGTTATCCGCGAAAAAGGATAAAAACCGAAAAAATAAATATAAAAAGGGAAGAAAAAAAAATTAAGAGGGGAAAAAAGGGGGCTTTTATAGTTAAGGGGTACGTAGTATACTTACCTCGATAATAATAAGCGGTAAGTATATTACGCGTTATATAAATATAAAGGGGTAAATTAGTAAATTAGTAACTTTACTTATAAATTACTTTACGCTTAAGCTTTTTAATTTTTTCTTTTTCCTTCCTCCCTTATATTAATTATTATTATTATAATTATTATTAATATATAGCTATTAAAATAAGCTTAGCCTAAACTCGAATTAAAGTTTATAATATATTATACTAACTTCGAGTTAAGTTTGCCTTTATATTTATATAACGTATTACCCCTTATTACTCTACGCGCTAGATTATTTTACTTTCCTAGCGCGCTATAGCTAAGGAGAACCTTATTACTTTTAGCGATAAGAGCGATAATAACGATAATAACGAGAATAATATAAACCTTATTAGGGCCCTTATATCTTATTATATTATTAAAAGTTATATAAGCGAATCTTAGCTTTTTTTAAAGTTAATATTAATCTTAACCTAGTTATTAATATATTTTAAACTATAATAGCTTTATCCCTTTTATAAGCTATTATTATTACTCCTAAGTTATATAAGAAAAAAAGCTCTTATTTTACTAGCGCGATTAAGATAATACCTAAGCGCTCCTATTATATTAATATATTTAAGTTAAATAGTAATATATTTATTAAGTAAAAGTGCGGATATAAGTATAATAGTATACGCTAGCTAATCTCTTATTATTAATATATAAAATAGCTTATATAATAGCTATTATTTATAAACGCTTATTAATACTAAAACTCCTAAATAGCGCGCGCTTATTATATATATATAATAGCGGGGTCTCGCTATAATCTAATATATCTTTATATTAATAATAGTAATTTATTAAATCTATAATTAATTATAGCTAGTTAGATTTTTCCTATTATAGCTAATATAGCTTAAAAGATTATTATTTTTATAATAGATAACTACCCCTTAAAGTCTAATTAAAAAGTAAAAGTATATTAATAATAACTTAAACTTTAAATAAATTTAAACTAATATTTAATTAATAATAATAATACCTTAATAATACGCGTAAGGTATATAATACTCGCTATATTACTAATCCTCCCTTATATAAAAAATAGTTAGCGTTTATTTTTATTATTTTTATATTTTCTTTTTTTATTTTTATCTTTTATAATTTACTAAATTAATTTATTTATAAGAGATTTCTTTCCTAATTTTTATAAAATATTATAAATTAAATATACTAAATATTTACTAATATTAATCCGAGACCGATAAGACTTTAAATTAAATTTAAAGTAAGGTTTAGTAAATTATAAACTAAATCTAAAAAGAGAAAAGAATAGATAATATTAACTTATAATAAGTTATTACTAAATACTAAGATATTCGAATTATTAAATATTAACTAGATATTAGTTAAAATATATTAATAATTTATTAAGATAGTAATTATAGCTTTTATATATATTAGTATTTTAATAATTTTCTATTATTCGAATTACTTTTCTATATCTAACTAAATTATAAGTAATAAGGGAAAATTATTTAAAATAACTTAGCCTTATTATATTAATTAATATTAGTTAGGTATTTTTCTTAAGCTAAATAAAAAGCTAATATTATATTTTATTCTTATTATAATAATTTAACTAAATATTATAAGGAAATTTATATATATATATATATTAACTTAAATAATAAAGTTTAGGTAACTTATTTAAATTATATAGCTAAAAAAATAGTCTATCTCCTATCCTATATACTTTAGCTAAATAAATTATAAATAATTAATCTTAATAATTTTATTTATAATTACTCTTTTTAAAAAATATATAGAAAAATTAATATATTATATATATATCTTAGCTATATTTCCTATTACTTAAAGATTCTTATTATATTAACGTCGCGCGTTATATTAAGATTATACTAGTCTTAGATTAGTATTATCTTAAGTTCGACTTTTCTTTATATATATCCTTAATTTTCTACTTTATTTATATAAAGATAGTAGTCTTTATAGCGCGTGCTACGCGTATTTAACGTATATTATATTCCTAAGTAGCTAGCGATATATATATTCTAATAATACTAGTATAAGATATAGAATTATTAGACTAATTTAATTTATTAAAAGAAGGGGATAAAAAAAATAATATAATAAACCTTTTAATAAACTAAGTAAACCTTATAATAAACTTATATCTAATATTATCTTCTAATCTTTTATCTTAGGGCACTCTTTAAGTATATTTTAATAATTTACTTTTACTTATAATACTTATAATACTTATAATACTTATAATTATTAAATATTTAGCGGAACTAAGTCTTTTTTTATTAAATATATATATTTCTTTAAATTAAAAAATTTCTAATATTAGTTTATTTAGGAAGATTATACGCTAACTTTTATACTTACTTATCTTAATATTCTTCTTATCTTAACTACTTCTAGCGATAATAAAGAAAGGGAAAAAAAGGGAAGACTATTTATATTTATAAGGTTTTCTTATATTCTCTTATCCTCCTTCCTCTTATTATTCTTACTTATATAGTTTTTCTTACCTTACTTATTATAAGGCTACTTTTCCGGTAATAATAAGTAGCTATAGCTAAATTTACTTTAAATAGCTCTCGCTTAACTTAATTAGAACTCGCTCCGCTTCCTAATTTAACAATCTATTAAAATCTTTAAATATTTAGCTATTATTATTAAATAATATTATTATTTTAATTCTATAGCTTATATAATAATATATTAAATCTTAGTCTTATTACTATAAAATTCCTTATTCGGTCTTAAGTTAGAAGATTAAATTAGATTATTTAATATTATATATTAAGGTAATAATAGTTATAATCTTTTTATATTAGTCTAATAGTAAGTCTAATAATAATAATTATACTAAGTCCCCTTTTTCCCTTCCCTTATCTTCTAATCTCTTATCCTCTAATACTTATTTAATACTATTATAACTATTTAAAAGTAAGTAACCTTTTTAATAATCGCGAGTTTATTATTTACTTTTTTAACTACGCTTAGTTAAGGTAGCTAGATTACGAGTAAGGCGTTATTAGCTATAAATACTTTATTAACTAAATTTACCGTAAAGCCTCCGTTTAATATAATAGTAGTATACTAGTAACTTTTAACATAGCTTTTAATATACCCTAATATCGATAAAATTACTTTAGCTAACGCTATAATATCTCTCTAAATTATTTAATTTAGAGTATTATAAGATAAAATATCTACTAGCGGATTTTATATATATATTATATTACTCTAAGGACCTATAAGGTATCTAAGCATATAAAGGGTAGGAAGAGGGGAAAAACCGGGCCGGGCCCGGGGGAAAACCCCTTACTAAGTAATCGGTAGCTAGCAAGGTAAGAATAGTAAGTAGGGAGAGGGTATTATAGCGGGCCTCGTGCTAGTCCGCTAAGTTATAATAGCGGGTCTAGGGTAAAATAAGCCGGGGTCTAGGGGTTACTAAGATAAAAGTAGCTATAAACCTTAGCTATAGGAGGGTAAATATAAGCTAGAACCCTAATAAAAGAAAGAGGTATATATTACTATAAAATAAAAAGGTATATATTAGTATATATCGTAGCGCCTTATAATTAGTAAATAAGCTATTATAAGGTATAAAATCTTATAGCTTATATAATATAAAGCCTCTTTTTTTCGTAAATAATATTAACCTTAACTTCCCTTATTATAATAATAATAGCTTATAATTATAATATAAAAACTAATAATAAATAAGCTATATTTTATAATAATTATATTTCTAAACTTACTTAAAACCGCGTCCGCTATTTATATACTAGCTATTAGAATTAGCTAAATAAGTTAAGCTTTATTTAAGCTATATATTAATAAGATTAAGCTAATATTTAGTAATATAAAGGTCTTACTAAGGTAACTATAGAAGTAAGCTAAAGTAGAGTTATAATTAAAGCTATCGAAGAGAGGAAGGAGAGGGGAGAGAAGCCCCCCTCCTAAGCTAGCTATATACCCCGCGCGATAACTAAGCGCTATTAGGAAAACCTAAATATATCCGCTATAATCCCCCCTATCTAGCTATAATTAGTTATAAACTAATCTCTTATATAGCCCCCTTTTTAGGCTAGCTAAGGAGGCAGGAGCGTAAGACGGAAAAGTTATATACTACTACGCTAGCGAGATACTCTATATAGTCCCTAGCCGATAGCCTAATAGCCTCTATAAAGATAAGGATAAGAGGGCGGAAAGGCTTTTTTATAGCCTAAGAAATTAAACCCTAATCCTTATAAGGAAAATTCAAATAAGCTTAGAATTATAGTACTACTTAAAATAGGAATTAATAAACTTATATATTAATAGTAAAAACTTACTTATATAGCTAGTATATAAGATTAGATAGTATTATATTAGTTATAGGAAGCTTAGAGAATACCTTAATTACGGTAAATAGTAAAACTAATTATATACTTATTACTATATATTACTAGCGCTAGTTTATAAGCCGGAGCGTAATATAATTATAATATATACTTACTAATAAATTTACGCGCCTAAGCTACGCGCAGACTATCCTTATATAAAATAACGTAATAAAGCTAGAAATTACTTAAGCTATAATATTTAGCGTATACTTATCCCTTCTTACTTATTATCCCCTTAATTAAAATATTTTAAATTTACCTCTAATTACCCCGCTCTACTTATAAAAAGCCTTAACCCTAATATCCCTATTTACCTATAAAGCTTCGGATAGTTACGCTTAAAATAACCGATCTAACTATATTAATAGTAATACTAGCGCTTAGTAGTGCTAGAATAAGATTATATAAACGCGATATCTATTAGGTTAGTAGAAAGGGGGGGCGGCAAATTAACTAGCGTATTAGGAATTTTTTCGGAACTAAATACTCTATTAAAGCCTCGGAGAAAGCTAGCGAAAGCCGCGTATATTATAAGCTAGTTCTTATAATCTAAGCGCTCTTATAGCTCCTTACGTAGCCTAAATAAGAGTAAAATAATCTTAGTATAATCGGACTAATTTAACGGTCTAGCCTTAAAAAAGGTATATTCCTACCTTATAATATATTCTCCGAGGGGCTTTAATAGCCCTTAATATATCCTAACTAAGGAAAAACCTACTTAGCGCTCTTTATAACTTTCCCTAAGAAGCTTAGAGATATACGCTAAAAAAGCTTTAAGCTAGTAAGAAAAATTTATAGCTATAATAATATATAGAAAGAATATCTATTAGAAGCTGCTAAGACGAGAAAAGATATAATAAAACTAGAATTTAGGCTCCCTAATTATAGCTCCGTTAATCGCAAATTTAGCACGTATAGCGGCTAGCTAAGAGTCTAGGCTAGAATAAGCTAAAAGCGGCTTTAGTATAAATAGAATTTAATAGCGTTCTATACTAAAATCTTATTTTTATATTTAGTTAATAATAAGAGGAGCTTTAATTAATATAAAGGTCTTACTAAGGTAACTATAAAAGTAAGCTAAAATAGAGTTATAATTAAAGCTATCGAAGAGAGGAAGGAGAGGGGAGAGAAGCCCCCTTTCTAAGCTAGCTATATACCCCACGCGATAACTAAGCGCTATTAGGAAAACCTAAATATATCCGCTATAATCCCCCTTATCTAGCTATAATTAGTTATAGACTAATCTCTTATAAGTAGCTATAAACGCGCGCGTATATATTACTTATACTTAGATAAATTTTACTTATATATTAATATATTCCTAACTTAAGGATAACGTTATAAAGTTATATATTATATAAGCTAAGCGTTATAATAAGTAATAAAAGTTTAGAAAAATATAAGTTATAGCTAAGGAGAATTTTACTTTAATTTAGAATTTAAGCTAAAGCTATACTTATAAAAATATAATTAAGGTAAAAAATACCTTAAAGGGTATTTATACTAAAGTTATAAAAAAGGTAAAGGAGGTAAAGGAAAAGGGGGGGAGATATTTATCTCCGTACTTAAGTTAATTTACGCTACTTTAAAATAAGTTAACGCCTATATTAATTAATAAACTTTAAGCTTTATAAATATAGCTTATAATATATTAAACTTAAGTAAGAAAGTAGCGGTAATACTTAAGAAATTAAGAAAGCTAGCCTAAGCTCCGCCTAAGGTAAAGGTAAATATAACTTATAAGGTAAGTAGGACGCGTAAGCTAGTAATAATAAAGCCTACTAAAATTCCTCGATCGGTCTCAAATCACAGGATCAGATTAGATCGTATAGGGTCATGCGTTAGGGCATTGGTGGTCGTGATCCCTTTTGTATTAGTCTGATAGCAAGTCTAATAATGATGATAATTCCTCTAAGTTCCTCCCTTTTTCCTCCCATTCCTTGTCCTCTGATGCCTTGTCCTCTAATACCCATCTAACACCTACTAAGGCGGCGCTTATAGCGCCTTTAAAAAGTAAAAATAAAAAATAAATATCTTCTATTATAAGCTAAATACGCCTTATTAAGAAAAAAGCTTACGCTACGCTTAAAACTCCTATAATTATATTAAATATAGATAATAATAATAATAACTTATTACTTATTTTTATTATTAACTTAAAGTGTTTATATCTCGCTAAAGTATACTTTAAGGAGAGTAAAAGAGGGAGCTTACGCTAAGTTAGTTTCGGTAATAATAAAGTTTTAAGGTTAGAGGCCACGCTAGCGCTAGATATAATAAAGATAGGCCTAATTAGTAAAAGGGTAGCTAGGTTACTTATAATAAAGAAAACTCTAGTTAAGGCGGTAGCTACTATAATAGCTATTAATATTTACGCGGCTATAGTAAACTATAATATTATTATAATAAAAATAAATTTAACCGAGTTTTATATCTTTTAGATACTTAAAGTTACTTTACCTTAAGTTACTTAATAGCTTAGCGTTAGCTAGGAGTTTTAATTATTTAGTTTCTAATATAACTTACCTTTTACTAACTTAAAATTATTAAAAAAGTATAAACTTAAGCTATATTTTAGCGGAGTATCGAGGAGGCGCGGGGGGCTTTACGGTCATAAGCTATTACTAAAATATCTAAAAATCCTAAAGTTAAATAAGTTATTCCTTAATAAGGATAATAAACTAATACTAATAATAATTACCCTTAATAGCACGCGGCCTATTATTACGCTAAATCTTATTATTATTTTAAGCTTATCTTAGCGATAAGTAATTTTACTTAAGCTAGTTATTACTTTAAGCTTATTATAATAATAAGTAACCGCTTTATTTAAATATTATAAAAATATTAGTTTAAATAATCTTAATATTAATAAAAAACTTAAGTTTAGGTAATTTAATATTAGTTAAAAGTACGCTATAAAGCTAAGGAAAGAACTAATTAGCTAAAATATTAGCTTTAGCTATATAGCTATTAGCTTAAAATCTATTAGTTATTTTTAATATAAGGAGATAAATTAGATCTTAGGGGAGATTATTCTAAATATAATCCTAACGCTTAATATATTAAAACTTAGAAAGTAAGCTAGCTATAATATAAAGGAAAGATTACTAATAAATATATCTTATTAAGTTTATAGCTATCTTCTAAGTAAAGGCTATTTTCTAAAGCTATTACTAAAAGGAGTCTAAAAAGAGGGACTTATATTTACGCTAGGCCCGCTTAGCTGCTTAAATAGCCGAGGCCACGGCTAGGGTAAACTACGCCGCTTTACGAGAATAGGAAAAGGTAATAAATAGCACTATTCGGTTAATAATAAATTATAGTTTTTAGTAAAGTTATTTAAGGGCGTTATTAATCTCTATTAGGTTAGTAAAAAGGGAAAGTAAAAAGGTAATTTTAGCTAGGAATTTATAATAAACTAAGTTTAAGTCCGCTTATCTTTATTATAAGCGTAGTATACGCGCTATTATAAATATAAGGATACTAACTATAAAAGACTAAGGGATATAATTAAATTTAATAAAGTTAAGGTTTAGATTAATATAATATATATATAAGTCCGCTATAGCTTAAACTAAATTTAGTATACTATCCTTATATTTATAAAAAATTTAAATATATTCTCTTTTTAAAATAAGGAGTTAAAATTATAGCTTAATTATCTTATAAATTAGCTAATTTAAGTTATTAGAAAGCCTCTTATAATAGTCTTAAAGCGGGTAATATAAGTTAAAGTTACTAACTAAGACGCGGTTAAGGTTTAGAGGAAGGTTTTAAAAAATTAAGAGGCTACCGCTATAAGGAGTATTAGGGGGAGAGTAGGTAAAAATAAACTAAAGTCCGGAATAGAAAGTAATACTTATTTAGTTCTCCCTATTTCCGGGAACTAAATAGATATATTATATTTTTTATAAATATAAACTAAAGTATAGCTACTACTATAAATAAGGCGGTAAAGCGAAGTCCTAAGCGGAGAAAGCTTAGTGCTAAGATAGCTAATAGTTTCCTAGAAAATAATAATATTATAATCTAATTTATTACTAAATATTAGCTTAGCTAGCTTAGTACGCTTATTTATATTTTAAAAAAAAACTTTTATAAATATAAGAAAGCGGTTATAATAATATTAATTTTTTCGCTATAATTTCTTTATAGCTTAGTTATAAATCTTATCTAAGTTTAGGCTAAGGCTAGGGTAATTAGTATTTCTACGCTCTCTTAGATAGCGGGGTTAAGTTAAACTAAAAATAAAGCTAGTTTATCGATAATTTATATAAGTAAAACGCTATCTATATCTTAGGGGAGAGAGGCACTCTAGGCTTATTAGATAAAGCGTCTTATTACTTTAAGGGTATCTTTAATTACTTATATCTTAGTAGCGGGGCAGCCCTCTCCGGAGCTTAAGGGTTATCTATATTTCCTTTTAGTAATAAACTAGCCCGGGGATATATTATATATAATAATATCTTTAGTTATTACTAATTTCGTTAGTTATAAAGTAAACTATAAGCTAAGCTTAGTAAATCTAATTAATTATCTCTTATAGTAAGCTCTTACCTAATCTTAGTATTTAATAGCGATAAGGTAAAGCTTAGATTATATAAGGTAATCCCCGCTATAAAAGATATAATAAAATAAGTATTCTCCGATTTTAATATAATAATTATCCTTATTTTTATAATTAGTTACTTTATATTTATTATAAAGCTTAGGGTATTTATATATTTTAGCGATATACTTAAAATAATAATAATTATAATATTACTAAGGGCAGACCGCGTCTAAGAATAGCTTTATATAAAAAATCTAAATATTAATAGCTAGCCTATTATTATAAAGTTTATTAATATTAACTAATAATTTAAAGCTAATAATAATTACTATTTTAATAAATCTAAGCTAAAGCTTAAGCGCTTATAAATAAGCTATAAGTATTTTATTAATTTATACTATCTTATTAAGAAGGTTATCGCGTTCCCTAATAGCGAGGTTTAGAGGAAATCCCTTAATAATAATATTATAAATCTTATCCATAATAGTTACTTTATCGCCGAAAATAAGCATAACCTAGCCTAGGTCCTAAGTAAAGGTAGCTATATCCTTATCGAAGGTAAGTTTAATATCCTTACTATTAAGGTAATATATAGCTAAATATAAGTTAAAGTAAATAGTAATATTAATAGCTTATATAGTATCGCGTACTATCTTATTTATAATATTATCTATTATATCTGCTAAGCGAATAATAATTTCCTTCCTATAATATAGGGGAAATTTCTTTTCTAAGTTATATAGTAAAATTAAAGCTAATATAACTTATATTTATATTTAATATCCTCCTTATTTTATTATCTCTAAATATAATAATTTATAAAAGGTAATAATAATAGTATTTTTAATTTCCTCGCGCGTAATATAATTAGTCTAAGTTCGAATTTAATCTAATTTAAGTTCCCTATAAGCTATTATTATAGCCTAAGCCGCGTAGAATATATTAGCTAATATAATACCTAATAGTTAATAATATAATTCTTTCTTATTTTTATTAACTAAAACTTATAATAATCCCTAATTATATTTAGTATATTTTCTATTAGAGTTAGTATTTCTAAACTAATATATAGATAAATTTAACCTATATTTAGAGCGCGTTATAACCTTAGTTCCTTTACGAAAATTTCTTCCTCCTCCGCCGCGGTCGCGACTACTCTTAGCTGGAACTTAGCTAAGCATAGCCCTACTCCGAATTAAATAGCGAATCCGACGCCGCTAACGTTTTACCTTTTTCTTTTAAATCGCGCCTTATACTAGGCGCGTATTAAGGAGGTTTTTAGTAGATTTTATAATTTAAATAGCTAGATAAGATTTATAATAACCTCCTTATTTTTTAGGGACTTAATTTTCTTTCTATATTATATTAGTTTATTTAGTTACGCGCGAATTTATAAAGTAACTTAAAATAATTAAAAAATACTTAATATTATAAAAGTATTTTTTAACTTATCTCCTAGTTTTAATAGCGGAATATTATATTCTTCTATAGCTTAAATTTTCTCTAATTTATATCGCTTCTTAGCTAGTTTAGGTTTTTAATAATAAATCTTAACTTTAACTTCTAAGGCTAGGGGTAGTAATTAAATAATTAGTCTTAAGATAGGTCTAGGAGGAATTAAAGTATCTTTTAATACTAGACTTTTACTAGCGTTATTATTAGACTTTATACTTAATATAATTAAGCGGCGATAAATCTCCTATTCTAATTTATCTTACTATAGTTTATCTAAGTTATCTAAGTTAAACTTTACTTTAAGGCGCGGTTTAGTTACGCGGCCTTACGTAAGTTAAGAAGTTAAGACTATCTTTTCCTTCTAATAAAGGGTTTAAATATTAAGTCTTTAAGTAATATAAGTTTATTCTTATAAAAAGCTATATTTAATATAATAAGATTAAAAGCTTTTTTATCTAAACTTTTTATTATAAGTAATATTAGTAATATCCTTACTATATACCTTATTAATAGTTAAATATTTATATCTAAACTAATAATTATTAAATTCTTTACTAATAATCTTAAGCTAGTATTTTCCTATAATTATTAGCGTCTCTACTCCTTTATCTCCTCTATATAATTTTCCTAATAAGCTTTCCGTTATTAGAATACCTTCTTATTAAATAAAGCGGTTAAGGGATAGTTATATTCTATATACCTTTATTCGCTATATTTAAAATATTACTCTAAATCTGGGTTAGGAGGTTAATATCTAAGTTCTATACTTAGCAGCTTAAAAGCTTAAGGTTATTATAAAGAATTTTATTATACCGGATATCCCTAAGTCTAGATACTAATTTATCTAAATATACCTTATATAGTTAAATATCCGCTAATAAGATAACCTCCTAAGTTTTATAAATACTCGCTTAATTTACTAATAACTATAATATTAAATTATTTTATTAATTTAGCTATCTTAATTATTATCTCCTATTACTTAGCTATTACTTTCTATAAATCTATCTTTACTATTAGTATTTTATCGGTATCTTTTTTAATTTTCTTAAATATTTTATCGCGTAAGTTATATATAATAAGTTAAATATTAGATTAGGTTAAGCTTACTATCGCTATTAACGATTTTTACTTACTATTAATATAAAAACGCTTAATAATAGCCCGCTTATATTATTTATCCTTATTAGCGTTTTTAATTATCTAATTTAAAAAATTAATAAGGAGAATCCGTTAAGTTTCTAATTTTACTTAACTATATAAAGCTTTAGCTTATTTTATATAATTAGCTAGCGATTCTCTTTTCTTATAACTAAACTTATACGCTTTTATAATAAAAGTACTTTTTATAACTAAGTCTACCTCCTTAAACTTATCTATAAATAAAGTTACTAACTCCGACTAAGTATAATTTTTATTATCTAACTTATTATATTAATTAGGAGCCTTATTATAAAGACCCGAAAAAAAGATCTCCCTAATAATAATATTATATATCTCTCCTTAGATACCTAATAATATTATATTAATATTATACTAATTAAGGTACCTTTTAGCTAGGATATCTTTTAAGTATTTAGTATATAGCTTATATTATGTGACACACCCTATAGTCTAGGCTATGCCCCACTCAGGGCTTGAGCCCGGTTAGGTCTAAGTATTAGCTATACTAAATTAGTATAGAGGGGCTACTAGAGTTAGACTTAGTATTAGCAATATTATTACCCGATCTATAATAGCGTGCGTGCCTTAATAGGTTATACGCCCGTCGCGCTAAATTACGCGTTTTTCACGATAATAATCGGTATTCCTTATAAGAGATCCTATTTAGGATCCGCTTAGCTATAGCAGACGCTACTATATTACTAACGCTACTATTTTAGGTAGGTAATATACCTAACCCGGTTTATAGAAGACTATTTTAGCTAAGAAGAGCTAAGATAAGCCTCGCTAAGGAAAATACTACCTATTTAGGTAATAAGGAGCTTATTTAAGCTATAAAAAAAGGTTACGATAACCTTAATAAAGAATATAAAGATAGGAGCGATCCTAATAGGTATAGAGAAGCTAAAAGGCTAAGAGAATTAATAGTATTAGGAGATATTAATTAGAATAGCGATTAAATAATTTCGCCTACTTTAGTATATTAACGAGCCTAATAGCGGTAAACTTATAGATACGAATATCGCGGCTATAGAGAAATAGTAAGATAAGGAAGTCTATTACTATCGTCTTATTATATATTATTACGAGCTTATAATAATCCTCGAAATTCGTAATAGCGGCTAGAATTCGAGTTAATTAGTATATTAGACTTTTATAGCCGTTAAGAAGAAATATAATATAGCTCCGAGAGTTACTTTCTCGTTAATTATAAAGGAAATATATACTATAAAGGCGGAGAATTTTATAATATTCGGTACCTTCGTAAGATACTTTAATCTCCTATAAAGTTAACTCTACGTTATAATAAAGGAATTTTACAAGGAATAGTTCGTCGGCGCTACGATTAACGCTATTAAAATTATTATACCTTCCTAATACGAAGATTAGATATATAAGCTAGCTAAATAAAAGCCCCTAACGAAGGATAAGGTCCTAGGTTTTTTCTAGAATTACGCTAAGCTTATTAATAATAAGAAGAAAGATACCTTTTCCGCGGATTAGAATACGAAAAAATAGGAAGAAAAGTAAGATAACGGCCGAGGAAGAGGTCGAGGCCGCGGCAGAGGCCGTGGCCGCGGAAATTATAGTAGCAGAGCCTCTTCTCCCGCTTAAGAAAGCTAAAAAGGACGATATCTTAATTATAAATACTTTATTCCTAAGGGTAGTAAGCCTTATAAGGAAGAAAATTACTAAAAATTATATCTAAAGCTACGCTTACCCCTAAGAGATTAGTATTATTAGAAATAAATCGCGGTATTAGAAGCTATTACGAAAGCTAAATAGATATACGAACTTATAGCTACTAGCCCTAGCGTTACTTAAGATAATATTATATATAACTTTAAAGCTAGAGGCTATATATTTAATAATTTAAAATAGTTTATCGAAATCTATAAGAATACCGTAATCGACCTTTTCCGCGCTACTAATAGCGGAGATTTATAGCTTTAGGGAGAGGGTAGGGTTAAGATAAACCTACCTAACGGTAATTCGATAATTCTATTATAGGCCTTTTATTATTTTAATATTTAAGCGAATTTAATAAGTATAAGCGTTCTAAAGGAAAAGGGCGTTATCGCTAACTTTAAGATAAACTTCCTTATTATAAGAGGTACTAAAGAGTATATTTACCGCCTTAATAATTAACTTCGAGTTATTAGTATAGCCGCTACGGGCGGCGATTAAACCGTAATCGAGGTATTCGTTACTTTACCGTATAAATCGCTAAGAAAAGGCTTAAAGGCTAATTTTACTATTATATATAAGCGCCTCGTATATACCGGCAAGGATAAGGTAACCCTAGCTTATTAGAAAGTAGGGATTTTAATCGATAAAAAGACCGTTAAAAGCTTCTTATATAAGGCTTATTAATTTGCTAAGGTAGATATTATAATTAGTAGGGATTCGCTAGCTAGGCCCTTAAGATTCCTCGATATTGTTTTTTAGGATATTATCGAGTATAATCCGCCTAGTAATAGCGGTGCCCGCTATTCTCTGCACGGAATTAACGCCTTTATAAGATTCTACTAGATAATAGCTGCCACCTTAAAGGGGTAGGCCTATAATCTTCTTCGCGGTTAGAAACGATAGGTCAACGCCTCTTTAGGAGGAATTCCCGTAGCTACGATAGCTTTTAATAACGTATAGGAGTTTAAAAGCGAGGCGATTAAAGCCTAGGCTTTTTAAGATAGCTTTATTCTACGCTATTTAACTTTATATAATCTATAGTAAAATAGCCTTATAGAGAGGGCCGGCAGGACCTTATTAATAATAGCTAGGGCTATTTACCTATACGCTAAGCTTCCCGTAACCTTATAGCTATATTATATATCGATAGTAATATATATATTAAATTTGCTACTTACGAAAGGCAAAAATAGCCCTCTCGAGAGGGTTATAAAAACGCTTAATTTGCCCTATAAATATAATATTAGCTATCTTCACGCTTAGAGTTATATAGTATATATAACGAAGCCGAAAGAGAAAATCGTGAGGTCTAAAAAAATAGCTCCTCGAGCCTAGAAGGGTTATCTTATCGGTATTAAGGGCCTATATAGCTATATCTTTAAGATTTAGCTTCCTAATTAAGAGATCGTTATTCGTATATAAGATATACGTTTTATTAATCGTGCTAGTGCCCTTACTATTAAAGAGGACCTATTAGTTAAATTTAAAGCTCGTTTAGAAGAAAAAGGTAAAATTATCGAATTTAAACTTATTATTCTTCCTTATAGGGAGAAAGAGAAAACTTCCTATAGCTAAACTAGCGGTATTAACGTTTTATAGTCCTTTAATATATCGAGTATTAAAAAATAATTAAGGAAATATCTAATTACTATAGCCGGATTATTAGATACGTCGAATTCGAACGTTTAAGAGGAATTTATAGGGCTATTAAAAGAGCGTTTTAAAATACCTAAGGGATACTCTTCGCACCTTCTCTTACTAAATCCTACGCCTTATTAAGGTAAAGAGGCACCGCGCCCGTTTTTCGATAGGAATACGCTTCTTCGATTAATCGAGGAAATTAATAAAGAGGTATAATTATTACCGATAGCGCCTATAACCTTAAATCTTCCTAGTAGCTAGGTTAACGATACTAATAATCGTAATAATCCTAACGAATTAGCTAGTAACTTATAGAATCTTTAGCTAACTAACCTAATATTTAAAAAACGACCTTCTTAATATTTACGCAAGCGTGAGGCGTTAACCCTATTTTTTACCTCGATAGAATTAATATAATAACGCTATAAGCGTCGTTTAACGGAAGAGATCTATAGCACCGAGCTTACGAGGCGATTAAAGAGGCTCGTATAGGCTAATTTAGCCGTAAATAGTATTCTTAAGCTACCTCCGCCGTATATTTCCTTTATAGATAAGGATAAATATATTAATTAGGCGCCTATAATAATTCTCTTAGCTCTAGCTATAGAAACCTTTATAAGTTATGCCCTAAGTAATTATTATATTACGAAGAAGCTACCCGAATTCGATAAACGATAAGTACCCGTAATAAAGAAAGAACTCGATAAGCTATATTAGAAAGGCGCTTAGGAGCTTATGCCTAAGCCTTACGATATAAAGACCCTGCCTAGGCGATAGGTATATACTAAGAAGCCTATTAAAAGCGCAGATCTAATAGCGAAGGCCTGCTAAGTTATTCGCGGAGATCGCGATTTTATAGATTAACTTATTAAGAACCTATATACCGCTATAGCGTATTAGTTATCCGTATAGATCTTCCTTACCCTTATTATAATATAAAACCTTAAATAGGTAAAGTTTAATATTATAAATATTTTTATTAACGCTAAATTAGATAAAGATATCTTCGTTAAATAGCCTTACGGCTTTAAGGATAAGTTAAGGCGCGTTTACCGCCTAAAGAGGGCCTTTTATAGCTATCGAGCCTCGCCGCGCTAGTAGTTCGAGCGTATAGCTAAAGATCTAGCTAGTCGAGGATTTAAATAACTCGACTCCGAGTTATACCTCTATTACTACGCCGATAGTAGCCTCCTTATTCTTTATATAAACGATATCCTCCTTACCGTACCGATATAAGTATAGATTAATAATAAGGCTATAATTCTTAACGAATTATACGAAGTTAAATACCTTAGTAAACCTTAAGAATTCCTTAGCTTAAAGTTTAATCGTAACTATTAGGCCCGAACTATTTAAGTATATTAAACCTTTTTCGCTCGTAAAATTCTTAAGCTATTTAATACTAACGATTTAAAGCTTACGAAAACGCTATAGCCGATAAAGTATATAATTCCTTATAATTAGAAAGAGGCCGAGATTACGATAAAGGCTACGATATAATAAAAACGAATAGGTAGCTTAAATTAGCTAGCCCTAAGTATAAGGCCCGATATTATATATAGCGTTAAGAAGCTATTAGAAGTAAATTCCTATCCGACTTACGCTTATTTAGCTACGATAAAGTACCTTTTCCGCTATCTACGTAGCACGCTATCTCTTAGTATTATATTTAGAGGAGCGGTATATAGTAAGGACCTTTAGCTTCGTATATACTCCGATATATCGTTCGCGGACGATTAGGTAACCCGCGCCTTAACGGCCGGGTTCGTTATTTTCCTCGCTAGTAGCCCTATCGCGTAGCGCTTAAAGCGTTAAACCCTTATTACTATAAGTAATATAAAGGCCGAATTTATAGCCCTTACGCCCGCTAAGCTTATAATAATCTAGCTCTCTAACGTTATTTAAGACGCTAGCTACGAATAAAAGAGGCCTCTTATAATATTTACTAATAGCTAGAACGCGAGGTTAGCTATAATTAACCCGCTTAATAAGGCACGTACTAAGTATATTAATTTATAATATAAATAGATTATCTAAAGGTATTAGATAGGCTTCTTTAATCTATAATAAATCGGCATAGAAGATATAATTGCGGATAGCTTTACGAAAAGTCTATAGGTAAATAAGTATTAGTAGTTTATACGCTAGCTAAATTTAGCTATATTAAGGAATAAGGGCAGCTCTAGTAGCCTAAATATTAAAAAATAATATTACGATAGTTATTCTTTAGCTTGCCCGGCCTTAGGGGCGGTATTATATAATATACCTTATAGTCTAAGCTATGCCCCACTCAGGGCTTAAGCCCGGTTAGGTCTAAGTATTAGCTATATTAAATTAGTATAAAGGGGCTATTAGAGTTAGACTTAATATTAGTAATATTACTACCTAATTTATAATAGCATACGTACCTTAATAGCTTAAGCTTTAATAATAAAGCTAACGCTATAATAATAATAATAATAATATTATTACGCTAATATGCCTTATATAGCCTAGAACTATCTTATATATATTTTAGGAGGGGGAAAAATTAGAGAATCTTAAGGTAAAACCCTCCCCTTAAGCGTTACCTCGGCTTTGGGTCGGACTACGCCTATACCTAGCACTTTATACTTTTAATAAGTTAGGTAATAACTAATAACTAAGGAAGCTAATATATCCCCCGGAACAGAGCTTACGGTAATAAGTATATACGTAATCTAAGTCCGGTACGGAGTCCGTATAGCTTACTCGTTTTCCTAGCTATCGTTATCGCTATAAACTAAGTCCCCGCGCTCGATTAAGGCGGCCTCGATAATCTAGTTAATTAAGGCCTAATTAACGCGGCTAAGAAATATATAAAAATTCTACTAGCTTATAACGGACCCCGTAATAGCTAATCTTAAAAAGCGGCCTAATTATCGTAGCGGAGCCGCGGATAAGTTTAGAAAAGGGGTTAGAGGCGGAGCTATTATATTCGCTTTTTAGCGTTTCCGCCCTAGCTACTATTAGACTCTAGTTAGCGCTAAAAGGGGAGGAGGGGCGGTATATACGGAGTTCCGATCTATAAATCTCTAAGGTTAGGAAATATAAGTATCTTTCGCCCGGTCCTACGCTACTCTTATTTTAAGGTAAAGTTAACTTTACCTAAGGTAAATCCCCTAATAAAAAAGGTAATAATATAGTTTCTTTCTATAAGCTATAAGGTAAGCTAATTTACCTTTTATATATAAAGAGGCGGAGTATTAGCTATATTATAGCTTTATTATATATTATTTAATAATATATTTAAGCTAGTAATATTTAAAATATTATTAAGGTTAGACTTTTAATATATAAAATTCCGCGTTAAAAATCTCCGCTTATATTATTATACTTTTATTATAAATTTAGTTTATATCTACTATACTATTAATAATAATTATAAGGGAACTCTATTAAGTTTTTAAATAATATTTTTTTATATATAATTATATTACTAAGACCTTATTCGAAAATTTAATTTTTTTTAAAAAAGCTTCTTTACCGCCCCGCTATAAGGCCCGCGCTAGCACCCCTTTTATAATAAGAGTATAACCTCCGCTAATTAAGCGTACTTTTTCTCCGAAAATAGCGTAGAGCTACTTTAAATTAAACTAAAGCTTATAAATAATATCTTAGAAAATTACTATAATATTACCGCTAAGTAATTTCCTTATTATAAAAGCTTAATTTTACTTATAAAATTTATAGTTAATATTTATTATAGTTACCTTAAAGCCTTAAACTTAAAATAGCGTAGCGATAAAATTAAAATAAATTATAAGCTAATACTTATATTACTTAAGAACTTATTTCTTAATAGTTTTCTTTAGCGCTTTAATTATAACTATAATTTATATTAGAGAAATTCCGCTTTTTTTAAAGCTATAGAAAAAAGAGGAAATTATAACTATAATAGCTAAGAAGATATTACTAACTAACGAAATCGGAGTAAGGGGGGCGCCTCCCCGGACCCTCTTAGATTTCGCTACTTATTCGATAATTACCTATACGAAGACTAAAGCGTCCCCCGAAATAATCTTACTAATACTCGCCTTAACTTCTAATAAGGTAAAAAGTATAGTAAACTTTTAGGTCCGAGTTTACTACGATTTAGAGTAAAGCTATATTCCGGGTAAAAAATTTTCGTAGTTATAATTAACTTATATAGCGTCGCTTTCCCCCCCGGAATCGCTCCGGGCGCGGCTTAAAGCTATTATTATAGGGTAACGGAAAGAGCGGAGTCCGCTTATAATATAAAAATAAAGGGTCTATATCCGCGTTACTATAAGCGCGGAGTTTATAAAATATATAAAAGTTACGCTATAATAATATAATGCTTACTTTTTAGTTTAATAAAACTTCCTTATATTAGTATAAGATATATAATTATTAGACTAATTTAATTTATTAAGCGAAAAGGATAAAAAAAATAATATAGTAAACCTTTTAATAAACTAAGTAAACTTTATAATAAACTTATATCTAATATTATTTTTTAATCTTTTACTTTAGGGCACTTTTTAGATATATTTTAATAACTTACCTTTACTTATAATACTTATAATTATTAAATATTTAGCGGAACTAAGTTTTCTTTTATTAAATATATATATTTTTTTAAATTAAAAGACTTTTAGCGTTAGTTTATTTAAGAAAATTATACGCTAACCTTTTTACTTATTTATCTTAATATTCTTCTTATCTTAACTACTTCCGGCGATAATAAAAAAAGGAAAAAAAGGGGAAGACTATTTATACTTATAGGGTTTTCTTATATTTTCTTATCCTCCTTCCTCTTATTATTCTCGCTTATATAGTTTTTCTTACCTTATTTATTATAGGGCTACTTTTCCGGTAATAATAGGTAGTTATAGCTAGACTTACTTTAGGTAGCTCTTACTTAACTTAATTAGAACTTGCTCCGCTTCCTAATTTAGTAATTTACTAAAATCTTTAAATATTTAGCTATTATTTTTAGATAATATTATTATTTTAATTTTATAGCTTATATAGTAATATATTAGATTTTAGTCTTATTATTATAAAATTCCTTATTCGGTCTTAAGTTAGAGGATTAAATTAGATTATTTAATATTATATTAAAGAGTAACGATAATTATAATCTCTTTATATTAGTCTAATAATAAGTCTAATAATAATAATTATACTAAGTCCCCTTTTTCCTTTCCCTTATCCTCTAATCCCTTAACCTTTAATACTTATTTAATACTATATAGTAATAAAAAGGTTTAGTAAATAAAAGTATAATAAGTTTAATCTCGCGGTAAGTTTAGCGGGGACGCGTATAAGGTTCTAATAAAGTTAAACTAGTAAAAGTTAGCGTAGTATAATATTTACTTTATAATAATAAGGGTAAAAGTATAATTATTAAGCTTAAGTTATAGGGAGAACTTAGAGCGGAGACGCTATAATAGTTTATCCCTCTAAGTAGCGAGATCGGGGTATTATAAGAGGAGGTAATACGCGTTTTATAGCTTAATATTATACTAATAATTTAAGGTAACTATATCTAAAACCTAGCGTAAAAAGAGGAACTCTCGTAATCTAATCTTACTTATATATAGCTAGGTAATTATAATACTAATATATTTCGGAAAATTATAATATATTATAATAATTATAAGCTAGTTTAGGCGTAAGGGGAAATTAGCTAGGTAAACTTAAAGTAGGCTTATCGAAGGCGGTTCTCTTACCGTTCTTATTAGCGTATCTAGTTTTTATAAAGGAGGCGCTAGGTAGTTTTCTTATCGAAGGTATTATATAAAGCGTAAGCTTATATTATTATCTATTTTAATTTTTCTTAAAATAAAGACTTAGTTTTACTATATTAAGTTAAGCGGTATATAGGGAATCTTATAAGAAACCTTAAAATAAACCTAAACGCGTATCGAATTATATTTAATATATTTACCTTTTTAAGCTTATAAAAGGTATTAGCTTTTCTCTTATTTATATAAAGGTTAATTAAGGGGGTTTAAAACTTAGCTTATAGGTAATAAACCGGGGTCGCTTTAAAAGCGCTAAGAATAGTGCGTAAATATTATAACTAAGCGGGGCCTATAATTCTAATAAGGCCTAAGAGGTTCCTAGTCTCTAGGGTAATTATATAAAAAATAACGGAGGCGTAAAATATTAAAAATTATATAACTTTTATATATAGCTTTCTAGCTTAAGGGAGGGTATAACTTTAGGTAAATATAGTTAAGGTAGTAAAAGCGAGATTCTATCTAGAAACCTTATTATATATAGTTTAGATATATATTTTCTAATATAATTATATATATACCTAAACGCTTAGTAAGCGCGCTTCGGAGATAAGGTAAATATTATATATACTTAGCTTAACTATATATTATTCTAAGTAATATTTCTTAGAAAAATATATTAATTTGCTCTTATCTAGCTTAAAAGCTATACCGTAATCCTAAGCTTACTCCTTATAAATACTTTATACTAACTAAAAGTATCTTATAATTATAGCGATATCCGGTCTTATACTAAGAAAGTTTATATTATTAGTAAACTTAATAATTTTTAGCCTAAGTTTATACTTTAACTATTAGTAAAGCGGTATTATATAAAGGATAAAAAGTATAATAAAGAGTAGGGAGCCTTAAGGGATTTTAATTTAGATAAAGAAAAGTATTAAAATCTATCTATAAAAGCGTAAATATAAAAAGCAATAGCTAAGGTAGCTTTATAAGAAAGTACGGATTTAGGTAAGGTACCTTATATACGTAAGTTTATAAAGTAGTTTATTATAGTAAATAGCGTTAAAAGCTTTTTTTATATTAAATTATAGGAAAAAGGTAACCCCTTTCTTAGCTTAAATAGCTTAAATAAGTTTTATAACTATAGAAATAGCTAGTTCTATTAACTTATTTTATTTATTACTTATCTAACTATTAGGGAGAAGCTAATATAGTTCGGCGCTATTAGATAACCTCTTATTTATAATAAACTTAAGTATTTTACTAAAAAAATATAAAAAGGAGATTAGCTTATAGCCGCTAGCTTATTAATAGATTTCTAGCTTCTTACCTTACTTACGTAATTTTATTATAATAATAGTACGGAGTTAACTTAGGAAATAGCTAAGCTAAAAGTAAGCGTAAAAATATAAGTAAGCTATATATAAAGAACTAGGTAATATATTTTAAGGAAGCTAGTTAAGATCTAATTTAACCTAATCGCCTTTTATAGTAATATAATATAAAAAGTAGCTTAAATATTGTCCGCGGTAATATATTATTTTATAATAAAGCTAAGTCTAAGCGTTCTATAATCTACTAAGGGGAGGTTAAGAATAGGGGGAAAGAACTTATCCGCTAAGACGCGTACTTTATCCTAGAAGGACGTAGCCTCTCCCTTACCTAGGTCTTATAAAGCCGGGAGGTAAATAAGCTTAGCTAATATTTTATTATAAAGCCGCGCTTAGCGCGTTATATATTAAAATTATCTAAGATTATTACTAATTAAGTATAGGAAAAAACGCTAGTTAGCTTAATAAGAATAGATAATTACTTTTTTCTAATTATAAGTAAATTCCTATAATTATAGCTAATTATATTTAGACGGGGAATTACGGTAGCGATACCTAGCTTATTTAGCATTCTTAGTAGCGTAAGTAATTACTAAGGTAAACTAAGTTTACTTCTTCCTAAGTATTAAGGTATAAAAAAGTATAGTAGCTTAGATAATATTAGTTAAGTATCCTTCCTAAGCTAAATAAGAGGCTAGTATTATATTTCGTTCTTATTATAATAGTTTAACTAAGTATTATAAGGAACTCTCTCTATATATATATTAACTTAAATAATAAGGTTTAGGTAACTTATCCGGATAATATAGCTAAAAAAATAATCTATCTCCCGTCTTATATACTCTAGCTAAGTAAGTTACGAATAATTAATCTTAATAACTTTATTTATAATTACTTTTTTTAAAAAATATATAGAAAGATTAATATATTATATATATATCTTAGCTATATTTCCTATTACCTAAAGATTCCTATTATATTAATATTACGTATTATATTAAGATTACGCTAATCTTAGATCGGTATTATCTTAAGTTTAACTTTTCTTTATATATATCCCTAATTTTCTATTTTATTTATATAAAGATAGTAATTTTTACGGCGCGTGCTACGCGTATTTAACGCGTATTATATTCCTAAGTAGCTAGTAATATATATATTCTAATATTAGTAACTTTTCTTTTCTAATTAGGAATATATATTTATTATATAAGTAGTAAAAAGTATAATTAGGTTCCTTTAATAGCTATTATAGATCGAATTCTTTTTCTACTTTTAAAAACTTATATAGTTAAGGTTTAATAAATACCCTTTCCTTACTAATTTATTAATAAGTTTAGGTTAATATTATATTTATATCTAATTATTATCTTACTAATTCTTACGCTACCTCTTATTATTAAAAGTAAATAAGGGATATAAATAATAAGCTTAACGCTATATATATCGCCTAGATATATAGCCTAACGCTAGTATTAGATATCTAAGCTTATTAGCTAGCTATAAGGATATTACTAAGGCGCTTTACTTTAAAGGCCCTTAGTAAATATTAGCTATTATAAGGGGGAATCTCCCCTATTAACTAATAAACCCCTATAGCTAGTAAAGGTTATCTTTTTCTTATAATATTAACTATTCCTATTATTAGAATATATATATTACTAGCTACTTAGGAATATAATACGCGTTAAATACGCGTAACACGCGTTATAGAGATTACTATCTTTATATAAATAAAGTAGGAGGTTAGAGGCACGTATAAAAAGGAGTCGAACTTAAGATAATACCGATCCGAGACTAATATAATATTAATATAATATATATCGTTAATACGATAAGAATCGAGGGTAGGAGGGAGTATAGCTAGAATATATATATAATATATTTACTTTTCTATACTTTTTAAAAAAAAATAAGTTATAAGTAAAATTATTATTTAATCTTTTATAACTTTATTAGCTAGAGTATATCGTATAATAGATATAATATTCTTATACGCTATATAATTTAAATAAGTTACCCGAACTTTATTTTTTAAGTTAATATAATATATATATTTTAAATTTAATCTATTAATATTTTTATTATAGGAAATTTATAATATAACTCTAGCGCCCTCTTAGCGTAGTAGTTAAGCGTTTAGAGATATTAGTCTCCTATAAGAGAGGCAGTCGGTTCGAATCTAGCGGAGGGCATAGGTGTTTTTTACCCTAACTATATAGCCGGGGTACGGTCCGACCCCGGCATAACCCCGGCAGGAGTAGTAACCCTACCGGGCTCCTTCCCTCCCTCGGTAAGAGTAGTAACCCGGCTAAGGCTTAGGTAAGGTAGGGCGCGGGGTAAAGGTATAGTTAGATAACGTAGGTTATTAGAGGAATAGGTCCCTTTTAATAGCGATTATAATCTAGTAATAAAGTACGATTACGAAGTAATATATCTTTATTATAATATTTACTAATATATATACTAGAATTATTTAGAACTTAGATAAGATATACGATAAGAAGTATAGGTACCTCTTACTTAAGATTAGCGTAATTTCGGATATTTCCTATAACGATTAAGCTTTCCGATACGATATAATTAGCTTATAAGCTAGCCGAATATATTAAGTAAGGGGTTTTCCCCTAGGTACTCTGGTTTTTCCTCTTTATTAAACGATTATATGCTTAGATACTTATATAAGTTATTAGAGTAATATAATATATATAATATAACTCTAGCTACTTATTTAGCTTAGGAAGAATACTTAACTAATACTAATTAGTAATAAAATTAAGTTATATCGTAAACTTAATTACTTTTTATTACTTAAAACTTAGTTAACTAATATAAGCTAAAATGCTAGCTTCGTTATTATTTAATTTTAATTTAAATTAGAAATAGAAAAGTAATTTAAATAATAAATATTTATTAAAATACTAACTTCTAAAAAACTATAATTATTATTTTAATAATATATAGATATATTTTAACTAATATCTAATTAATAACTTAATAATTCGGATATCTTAATATTTAGCGATAATTTACTATAAGTTAATATTATCTATTTTTTCTTCTTTTTATTTTTAGTCTAGGATTTTTAGGAACTTATTTCGATTTTAACCTAAAATCTTATTAACCTTAGATTAATTTTAATAATTACTTTATAACTATTATTTACTAAACTTTTATAAGTTTAGTATTAGAAGTTTCTTATAATTAAGTTAATTTAGTAAAATATAAGAGATAAAAATAATAAAAAGAAAAAAAATAAAAATAATAAAAATAAAAAAGAAACCTTAAGACCGGAGTCCCTTAATATTACTTTTAGCGTAAACGCTAAGGAGGACGCGCCTCCCGCTAAGCCTAAAATATAAGGCGAGCGATATTAGTATACTAATAATATTAATTAAATATTAACTTAAACTTAAATAAAGATTATATTATTATTAAATTTACCTTAGCGCGCTAATCCTTATTATAATAATCTAGGATATAAATACTAGTTAAAAGTACTATTCTTATTATATAAGCAGTATTTATTATATAAATAGCTTAATAATATATTTTATATAATTAAGTAAAAATACTAGTATCTAGTATTTAAATTACGGCTAAACCTCGGAAGGTTAAATACCGGATAATAAGATAAGATAATAAAGATAAGAATAACGAATAAAATTCCTAGGATAAGAAGAATAGTTAGAGACGGTTAAAAACGGAAAGAAATATTAGCTATTATAAATAAAGAATTATCTATTATAATTTATTATTAGCTTAGAAGCTAATAGAATATAATAGAATAGAATAAAGCTATTCTATTCGCTAAGGAATATAGTAGATTTAAAATTAAGGGTTAATTTTAAAGTAGGAATTTAATTTTAAAGCAAAAAGAATACGATAAAAGCAAATAGAATAAGATAAAGCTATTCTATTCGCTAGTATATTTATAATATAAAACTTCTACGGTATTCTATAGCTTTCTAGCTAGCTTATATAATTAGATAGTTTCTTAGAGAAAGAAAACTATAAAAGGAAGGCTTCCTTCCCTCGAAGGGTCTTTCCTTTCCTTCTTCTCTAAGCTTTTAATCTAAATAATTAGCACTATAAAAGCCTACTCTCTATTACCTTCCCCTACCTTATAAGATATTCCTATTTAGGAAGTTCTTACTTATTTATACTTTATGAATTTTCTATTCTGGCTACTTACTGCCCGGTTAAAGTAAGTAAAGCCCCTTACCTTCTTATTACCCTTTTTCTCTTTACTCTTAGAAGCTTAGATTAAGGGCTATAGGTAAGATTAGGTAATTACGGGTACGATCCGTAATACGTTAAAAGCTTCTTTACTACTATAACTACCCTATAGGTACGAAGAATAAGAAGAGAGTATGCTAAAGAATTCCTTTCCTAGAAAAATAGAAAAATAGAAAAATAGTACTTTTTTAATCGTATATATCTTTACGGAAATAAAAGGTAAAAATCCACTTTTTTCTTTCCTAATTAGGAAATAAGCGGCGCTACCTAGTAGTATATAATATATCTAATATAACCTCCCCTATACCCCCTTATACCGCTACTAATCCTAGACCTATTATAGATATTAGTAAGGTCCTAAGACCTAAGTACTATAGCGGGAAAGATAACGATTTATAAGCGTTTTTAACTAATATTAAAGCTTATTTTAGGCTCTATTCTTCCGCCTTTTATAACGAACCTATAAAGGTAATTTATACTTCTACTTACTTAGAAGGTATAGCTTTAGACTAGTTCGAACCTATACTAAGGAATTATTTAGGACTTACGGATAATCGAGAAGAAGAAACGGAGCTTATTTTTACTAGCTTCGATTAATTCGAAGAAAAACTACGGGAAGTTTTCAGCTAGTAAGATAAAGTAAGAACTGCAGAGTATAAATTATGAACCTTACGGCAAAAAGGGGCTACTTCTAGCTACGCTACTAAATTTAGATAAATAACTAGTAAGTTAGATTAGGAAAACGAAGCCCTTATAGCTATTTTTTACGAAGGACTAAAAGAAGAAGTTAAAAACGAATTATATAAGTAAGATAGACCTAAAGAACTATCTACTTATATAGCTTCTGCTATTAAAATCGACGATCGACTCTTCGAAAGGAAGTAGTAAAAATAAGGAAGTAAAAATACCTCTTCTTATATTAATAAAGGTAATAAAAAATATAAGAAAAATTACGCTAACCGAGGAGACCTTATAGATTTAGATATAGTATCCTCGAAGCCTATTATCTACTTTTTCTATAATAAAGAAAGCTATATTTTAAAAAACTACTTTAAAAAATAAGGAAAAGGAAAAAAAATAGGAAAAACCTCTTCTACGAATAGTAAGATAATTAACGTTATTTCTTCCTACCTAGCTACTAATTATAATACGCTAGGCCTAAATAGGAAAGAACGGAGTACTATTCGTAATATAAAATTTAAACTGCTAATAAAAGAAGATAACTTAAACCGAGAGGAATACGAATTCCGAGAAGAACTAAGATAGTAATATAACCCGGAACTTATAGCCGATACGCTATTCCTAGACGGCTAGAATACGGTTAGGAATACGAAGAAGCCTTTAGAGCTTATAAGCCCTTTAGAAGCTAGTACGGAATTCGATTCCGGAGGAGAATTTTACCCGCCGGGTAAAAATAACCTTTTTAAAATATATAAGTAGGTTACGGAAGAATAGTTTAAAGATAGAAAAGAAGGAATTTAAGGAATTCCTTACTATTCTAACTTACCTAGCTTATATAGCCCTTCGGAAAACTCGATTTCTACCCTTAGTCTTAACGACTATATTAATAACCTTAATAGAATAAGGGAAAACTACGAACCTATCTTAGAAGATAACCTTATTCTGGAAGATAAAATTAAGAAGGAAGAAGAAGAATTACCCCTTCTTACGGTAAAATACCTTTATACTATCGAAACTAATAGTAAAAAAGAAAACGAAAAAATATAGTATTTTATTAAAATAAAGGAATTAATTCTAAAGGAATTCGAAGATTAGAAAAATAACGATTACTTTCCTTATAACGAATTATTTTAGCACTTAAGGTACCTAGAAGAATTCTTCGATAAGTATAAGTAAGCGTACTATAATCTTAGCTAGTAATTTTACTACGATAAGGACTACGATTTTCACTTATAGGAAAAATAGAACGTTAATTATTACCCGTCCTTACTAACCTTTTATAAGGAAGCTAGCTTTATTAACGAAAGGTTTTTTATTAAAGAAATAGAATTCCTTCTTAATAGGGAAACTAATTATAAGATTCTTAAGGAAAATAAGGGAAATAATTACGATTTTTAACCCCGAATTCTTAGTATCGAATTAGATACGATTTAGGCTATACTTACCTCTATAAAAGAATTATTAACTAAAGGACTTATCGGAAGCGAATCCCCTACCGAGGAAAATAGTCCCGGAAGGTAGGATTTCTTAACGTAGCCTAAGGAATTTAAAGAAAACCTTAAGGGAAAAGGGAAAGCCTCTATTTAAGAAGGGTAAATAGAGGTATAACTAATAAGAATAAGGATTTTAGTAAGGATTTAGGAACGGAAAGGCGTTATTATTATCTTAACTATCCTAAATTATAAAGTATTAATACTATTACTATTAAAACTAATAGTACTAAAATCCCTATTTTTAGACTAACTTTTACTTTAAGATATAAAGGAAAAGAAGTAATTACTTTTATAGATAGCGGAGCCGCTAGTAATTATATTTTACCTATAGCTATAAAATATCTAAATTTAAGCTATATAAAAAAGAAAACGCCTAGTATAATAAAAAACGCCGAAGGATTTAATTTTTAGTTTAATAAGGGAATAATTTTATACGAAACTAATTACTTTAAATTTAAAATAGGACCTTATACTTTTACTAATACCTTTAATATTTTTAAATAGTAGAATACGATATAATATTAAGTTATCCTTTTCTTTATAAATATAATCCGCAAATTAACTAGAAAACCGGCTAAGTTAAATTTATAGATAATTATTTAATATCTAGTGCTTCTAATAGTAATACTAGTAAAAATAATCGAACGGATTCTAGAAGGAAAAATAAACCGAGAAGGTATAATTATAATAACGGTAAGAAGCCTTATTATAAAATTTCTAGAAGTATTAATAGAAATAAGTTAAGCGTAAAAAATAAGTAATCTAGATCTATAAAAAACGATTACTATAAGAATAGACGATCGAATATAAATAATTATAATAAAAGTCGACCTTATTATAATTATACGAATAGAAAAGAAAATACTAGGTTTAATAACGCCTTAGGAAATCTTTATAAAGGATTTAGCTCGAGAAATTTTAAAGAGGCGAGAAGCCCGAATAACGAGAATAGTTTAATTAAAGGAATTAAAGAAAGGAAAAACTTCTTTAATAATAATCAGAAATTTACTATAAGAAATAAATATAATTATTATAAGTAAGAACCTTATAATAAAGCTAAAAGTAATAAAATCTATAGTAAAATACCTTATACTATTACTATATTAGCTGCTATTTTTAGCGTAGATTATAAAGAAGAAATAGCTTCTTATTCTAAAGAAAAATTAAAACGCTATAAATTAATACCTAAAGAAATTCTAGAAGAATTCTTAGATATATTTAAAGAACCCCTAGATAATACCTTACCTAAAAGAAGCCTATAAGATCACGAAATTAAATTAAAGCCTAATTCGGAACCGCGATTTACACGAATTTATAATAGTAACGAAAAATAACTATAAGTATTAAAGGAATATCTAGAAGAATAAATTAAAAAGGGATATATAAGACCTTCTAAAAGCCCTTATAGAGCTCCCGTTACCTTTACTAATAAATCGGGCGAAGAAAAAGATAAATTAAGGCCCGTAATCGACTATCGAAAATTAAATAATAATACTATTAAAGATAGAACGCCGATACCCTTAATTATAGAACTAAAAGATAGATTAAGCTAGAAATAGTATTTTACTAAGTTAGATTTAAAACTAGCTTATTACTAAATATAAATAGCGGAAGGAGACGAATATAAAATAGCCTTCGGAACTAGATACGGAAGCTACGAATACTTAGTATTACCTTTAGGACTATATAATAGCCCCGCTACCTTTTAAAAATATATAAATTATATTCTAAGAGATTATTTAGATATATTTACTATAGCTTATTTAGACGATATTATTATATTTTTAGATACCTTAGAAGAATATAAAATTTACTTAAAAAAGGTATTAGAAGCCTTACGGAAAGCCGAATTATATATTAATTTTAAGAAATATAAATTCTTTTCTAAAGAAGTTAAATTTCTAGGCACTATTATAACCCCTTATAATATTAAAATAAACCCTAGCAAATTAGAACCTTTAAAGGACTAGCCTATACCTAAATCGATTAAAAATATATAGCAATTTATAGGATACTATAATTATTATAGAAGGTTTATTAAAAACTTTTCTAATATAATTATTCCTATATTAATAGTAATAAAATTAGCTAAAAAAGAACCTTTTAAATAGACCGAAGAAGCTAATATAGCTTTTAATTCCCTTAAAGAAAAGCTAATCTTAGTACCTATATTAATAGCTTATAATTCGAAATAGCTTTTAATTTTAGAAACCGACGCTTCTAATTACGCTATAGGAGCCTAATTAAGCTAGGAACATAATACTATATTATACCCTATAGCTTTCTATTCTAAAAAGCTAGTAGATTCGGAAATTAACTATCCTATCTACGATAAAGAATTTTTAGCTATTATTAAAGTAATTAAAGAATTTAAGCACTATATATTAGGAAACGAATTTAAATTAAGGATTTATACCGATTATAAAAATATAAGCTATTTTAGTATAAGTTAAACCTTAAATAGCCGATAAATTAAGTAAGCTAAATTCCTTATAAATTATAATTACGAAATTATATATAAAAAAGGAAGTGAGAATAAAAGAGCCGATATTATTAGTAGAAGACCTGATTTAGATACCGGTATAATACCTATAACGACTAATTTCCTTAAAATAAATAACGAAGGAAATTTAGAATAAAATACCTTAAACGCTATATTTAAGGTAGAAGCCGATAATTCTATATTAAAATAAATAAAAGAAGCCTATAAAGATACTAATTTTAAGGATTATAAAGATATTAAGTAGATAGATAACTTAGCTTATTTAAAAGAGAAG